>BHFT01033017.1:0-53233 GCA_004320025.1 Laticauda laticaudata
ATCCATAAGAAATGTGTGCATTTCCTGAGGGCGTTATCCTAAACTGACATTTGGCATTAGAGCAGAAGTCTTCAAACTTGATAGCTTTAAGACTTGTGGACTTCAACTCCCACAATTCCTCTGCCAGTCATGTTAGCTCAGGAATTTTGGGAACTTAAGTCCACAAGTCTTAAATTTGCCAAGTTTAAAGACCCTTGCATTAGAGTAATGTGAGTATTATGTCTGATGAGGACCAGAATGGAGAAGATTAAACTCCCCCTCCCTGAACTATATTTGTGGAGACATCTGGGAGCACGAGGGTGTCTTTTTTAAGGAAGTAACCGATTCAGCCCTTCCTCTTTCAGATTTCACACCACACAAATGCCGTCAGCCAAACTAGGTCACCTGCTATGGATTCAGTTACTGTATGAAAGATGCTTGACGCTCTCACCCATTCATATGTACAATGGAGCATTTGCCCCTGATGAAGGGTCTCCCATCTTTCAATGAGCCCAATCACCTTAAATAGCTTAGTTAACTATAGGCAGGATGAGAAAAAAAGATGATGCCACCTCTGGTCCCTCCCTTGCTCTGTCAGCAAATAAAGATTTCTAAAGATTCCCATGGCTGCCAATCTGGCTTCCATTCTGAGCGATGGTTTAGGGTTTCACTAATAAATCAAAATTAATTCCTTTGCTATTTTTCTTCTTCTTTGTATTACAGTTGAACTCCCCTTTCCTACATTTTAATGGGCTCGTACTGAAAGCGGGTAAGGTGAAGGGATGGTCTTTTTACCTGGCTAACAAGCTCCTATTACTGTTAATGGACATCCTAACAATCTGGAGAACAAAGGTGGAGAGCTGTGCATATCACTATATGGAGAAAGGCCAGACCATCTGCAAATTGAAACACAAAATTTGCTTTGCATTCTCACATTTGGAAGGGGTTCTTTAAATGCATCTGGGGAGAAAGCCCCAAACATCAGGCAAAAAGAGAGAAGGAGAGGAAGGAAAGAGGCCAGTGGATTTAACTTCTCAGATTCAAATGCACACAGAAGACACATCAAAGAACAAAGGATTGGCGTGAATGATAAGGCTATGAAGTAAATTAAACTGTAAGATGCAGAAATGAAACATGGGCCTAAGATGAAGCAGTCTAGCAATCTTACAAGGAGAAGCAAACAGGACATAAAAGAAAGCTGACCTCAGATAAAGAGAAAGTGGGCTTTCTAAGGCACGCTAGAGGGTATCTGTAGAACAGAAACAGGTATCTAAAGAAAATAGCTGCTTTGCATTGGAGATGTCATGTTACTCTACTTCTGCTACAAATAAGTTTATGTCTTTGAATTGGTAAAATAATCTAAAATTCCACACACAGCAATAGCAGACCGTCGAAATTATGTTTGTAACAGTGCAGCAAATGTGACTATTTGGCTAACAGAAGATCAGAATTTCACAACAACAAAAACAAAAACCTTATCCTACCAGTGTCTCAGTTGCAGATGATAGAAACAGGGATACCTTTAACAAGGTGTTTGAATTAGGTACCAGGAGGGAAGGGAATTGGTAGGGATGTAATTGTGCCAAGGAGAAAAGAAAGTTCGCCAGCTCACAACAAAGAGTTGCTAGTAGACCTCGTTAGACAGGTAATTAGGGGTGATAATTAGCACTTGAAGTCTTCAAGAACCAGAATCAGCCACTCATTGCAAGCTTAATGGCATAACAATGGACTGAAAATTGATGTTTTCACTGATGAAAGTCAGGCTTCTAAAAAGAGAATCAATTTGTGGTCTTTCTAGAGCTTGGTTCTAACTCTAACTAGGTAAAGATAAAGGTTCCCCTTGCACATACTTGCTAGTTGTTTCCAGCTCTAGGGGGAGGTGCTCATCTCTGTTACAAAGCTGAAGAGCCAGTGCTGTACAAAGAGGTCTCCATGGTCATGTGGTTGGCATGACTAAATGCCGAAGGTGTATGGAATGCTGTTACCTTCCCACCAAAGGGATCCCTATTTTTCTACTTGCATTTTTACATGCTTTCGAACTGCTAGGTTGGCAGAAGCTGGGACAAGTAACGGGAACTCACTCAGTTACATGGTGCTAGGGATTCGAACCACTGATCTGCTGAACTTTCTGATCAACAAGTTCAACATCTCAGCCACTGAGCCACCATGTCCCTGACTTAATGGGATAGTTCTTACCTAGTAACTGCCAAAGATTCCATATTTCATCATTTTCTGTGTGCATCCCTAAAGAGTCGCTGCAAGACAGGGCCAGAACTCTAGAGAATCCAAACTAGATGGACCAATGATGTAAATGAATACAGGGTGACCTCTCATATTCACATAGATTCCACAGAATAAATAGTGAAAGTGTGCTGTTGAAAGAGATCTGCCATTCATTTCAAGGTACACATGGACTTTAACCCTATACTTGATCATTGTGGTCAATACTGGTGGAACAGAGGCCAATCAGAGATACATTTAAATTAGGAAGTGTTTTTCAGAAGCCACATTTGGCTACATGTCCTAGTTTAGTGGTAGTGTATGAGTAGAACAATCTACATCTTCAGCTACAATGAGCTGCTCTTCAGCCTATCAGATAGGCTGGGTGATATCATTATCAGTAGATGAATTATCAGGTAATAGAGGTTGTGCCAACATCTTCTGGAACTCTTAATCAATATAGCTGTTGCTTTTATAGATTAAATTTCAGGTTGTTTGCCAGTTTGCATTCTTTCTCTCATCACCCATCTCCACTCTTTCCCATACACATAAATCATTTCAATAAAATAAAAGTAAGCATTAATATCATTTTAAAAAATTAAAGCTAAGTATTTCTCAATCACCAAGGTACCATGAAGAAACACTCCTAGACAATGTGATGCTCATCCAGTGATAAAGAAGAACCAACTTCAAGTATATTTCATGTTATTCATTGATGCCTTGGAAATTTATTTCAAAGTGACATGCTGTAACACAACTACAATAATACAAAATTATTGCAAAATCATAGCAAAACCAAAACACAAGTAAAACTTCCTTAAACCAAGTTAAAAAGCAACATTGGAATCCAGCAAAATGTGATCTTTCTAAATATTTGGTAACTCTGGAATTTATCAGGCAATTGTTAGGGGAGGAGTTATTTATAGGCAAATTGAATCCAGACAATGAAGAAGTTAGGAAGATTCGTACAAGTAGATAGTAATCAAATGTAAATATGTCAAACACATGCAAACTAAGCCTTAGAAGTGACAGTAGAGCTTACTTGTGTGAAGAGCAAAGACATACTATGTATATCATCCCAAAACTGTTATTTAACTGCTTTGAGAAGGGGAGAAAGGCTGAAATGATATTATTTATTAAAAATAAAACACAACAGTTCAATTTCAAGATGTTTTTCAAGAGATTATTTTTAACCATGAAGACAAGCTCCTTCATTTTGAGGTGAGGAAGCACTCTCATCCCTCAAGAAACCAGTTATAATACTGTGATTAATCCTTGATTAATTTCTGCTTACATTTTTCAGCAAGAGTACCATTTCTCAAACAAACAAAGTCCATCAATGTTTTAGCACAGATTGTGACAGCTATCCATGGCAATAATTTAATGGATATACCAATGGGCTACGTTCCCATCCTTAGCCTACCAACAGTTCTTCATGAAGTGGCTTACTGCAGGATTTCTGAGGGAAACACTGAGATCAGCAGCTATCAGGATAACCATGTTTTTGTGTGTGTGTGTCAAAACAGTGCTTCTGCCTCCCATTTAACTTTGTGGACAAACAGAAGGGTTTTCGTGTCATTCAAAACAAATGGCAGAGAATTTTGATGTTTCCCTGAAAAAGCGTATGACACTGGCACCCATCCCATCAATATTCTATCTATATAACAGCCCATCCCCCAAAATAACCAAAACTTCTTATGTCCAAATTGCAGTCTACATTCTTGGCATCTGATGAGGCTTAAGGAAATGGGAATGGGAAGATGCTTGACAAACTCAGGGCCTATCTAACTTAGTATGTGGTTTGCATACACTACAAGCCAGATATTAAGTTAGTCATACATACTAACAATCTGTGGCAATGTAAAAGTGCCTGCTGAAAAGGCAGAGCTATGCTTGAAAACATGAGGAAGAGATTTGGGGCGATTTGAAGAAAGGTCCCCTGGAGACATTAGACTAATCAATCTACCCATAGCTCTGCAGAACCGCAGCAAACAAAATGAATATTAGCAGTATAGGATGCAAACATACACTAAATCAAAGGTTTGATGTTCGTCATGTTCACACTGTAATAGAAATGCAGATACAATACTAGTGGAGATGCCTGCATGAGAAAGGTGATGTGTGTGCAAAAACTGAATTAGAGTATCCAAGAAAGCACTCACAGCCAGTTGCTCACAAAGAGGTTAAAAACAAAGAGCTCTGAATCAGGCTGAATGACTTAATACGCACAAGGCTGACTCAAACGCAAAGGGAATGAAATCTTTATTCCGGCTTGGCATTTGTTCTTTACATTTCAAAAACTGAAGGAAAGCAATCAAACCCATGGAGTTTTCTTCTTCAATGAGTTCTATCACAAAAACTCAGTTGGTTCAGGATTTATTGATCAGGATCAAGAATGAACTTCCCAAACTCATACCAATGAGCCAACTGGTTCTAAAACTGTATAAAATCATTGTGGTTCAGAATTTATCAGATTTTCCCCCTTAGGCTGTGTTCCCACTTAACTTTTTCACTTCCAGCTGGCTGCCCTCCCTGGATAATTTCACCGTACACAAAGAATTTGTACATGGAACCATTGAGATTCCTTGGATAATGACCACAGAATGATACCCTTTCAGGTTTTCTTAGCCATGGGGACATAGACATTTCAGAGGTGAGAGAAACAACATTCAAAGGGCTATATTTTATTCTTTAAAAGGTTTAATTTCCCAAATGGAAAATATATTTTAAACACAACCATTTTTGATAACTTTGTATACCTCATCAGGAGTTCTACACCATTGCTACCAACCCAAGAAAATAATTCATATCTTTGGCATGCATATCTGGCTTATATTTAGAAAAAAAAATCACAGGATGTCCTGAAGCAGTGAGCTGGCCAGATGTGTATTTGCTCTTTGCATGAGACACCCAGTACAGTTGCACAACTCCCAAGCTTCCTGTGATGAGAGGATTTATTGTATTTTTTAATACCTTCTCATTGGTGCTGACTCCTGGCTAGCAACAATCCCTGCAGTTTTCTTGGATGCATTTTAGGAAATGGTTTGCCTCCTGCCTAGAGCTGAGAGAGAAGGGTTGATCTCAAGTCACCCACCTGGCTTTGTAACTAAGGAAGGACCAGAATTTATGGTCTCCTGGTTTCTAGTCTGGCTCTGGTGCACCACTGCAGTACAACTGACCTAGAGGTATGGCAGTGCTCAAATAAGCAGGCAGGATCTTCTTCTTCCCTATAACCTTCTGAGCTTAAAATCAATCCTTCAAGGAAAACCAGTCTTTTGCTTTAGAAGTATAAATCCAGCTGCTCTCAGCCTAGTGAATTCTTCCCTTCTCTGCACCCAGCACTCTACCTTTGCTTGCTTCTAGTCTGATCCCCAGTTGACGCCAGAGAACTTATAGCAAATTGTTGTGCTATCTATTTTTGAAAACCTCCAGCAATGGAGTCCCCACAATTCCAGGAAGCAAGTTGATCCATTGGTTAATTGTCCTCACTGTCAGGAAATTTTCTCCTTAGCTCTAGGTTGGATATCTCATTAACAAGCTTTCACTTTTACTCCTTGTCCTGCCCTCTGGTGCTTTGGAGACAAAGTTGATCCCTCTCCTCTGAAGTAATAGAACATAGTTGTAAGGTCTAAATCTTCTCTTTGATAGACTAGCAGACCTACTGTAGCTCCCTTAACTTTCATCATAGGAGTTAGCTCCCAGGCCCCTTATCATGTTTGTTGCTATCTGCACACTCTCTGGAATCTCAGAATCTGTTTTGTATTGTGGTGACCAGGACTGTACACATTATTCCAAATGTGTGATATAATGACAATGTGTGTCATTTGTGTGATATAAAACAGTATTATTGCTTCATGTGATCTTGATGCAATTCCTGTGTTGACATAGCCTAGGACTGCATTGGTTTGTTGTTGTTTTTCTGGCAGTTGCAGCACACTGCTGGTTTATAGTTGGCACACCCCAAGTAAGAGAGAAGATGCTAAGTCCACTTGGGCATTACAAATCCCACCACAGTGGAAGGAGACAAAGTGGGGGGAGGGTTCTCCTTGTCCTTCAAAGAAGCACCTGGCATGAGAATAGAGAGCTTCTGCACCTGGTGCAATGGGTTACCCTAAGTTTTGTATTATAATGGATAAGAGGCAGTGTCTACTTTTGCTATGCAGAGAAGCAGGGATAGCAGAAAAGTTTTACCTTCCCATTTAGGCATGCTTCGTTTGGAGTAATGATTGCAAACCAGCCATGGAAATTACAAATGCTCTCCTGCTCGCTATTATTTTCCAGCATCTCCAGTAAATCGCCTGTGATCATTTACAACTGTGTGCCTGATGACTTTCAAACAGAAGTGGCCTGAGAGGATGGGCTTCTCTGAGGAGGCATCAATCTTTGCTGCAGGAGCCAAGGCTTCTGCGGCTGCCATCAAACAACCAAGACTTTTCAGGGACAAAAATAGGGCTGAGGGGGAGGAATTGACATTTCAGCCAGCTGGGGAGGGTGCCCCCAAGCCCAGAGAGCTAGAACAATTCTGATCAATGCCTTGAGATCAAGAGGGAATAGCAAAAGGGAGGGAAGGGGAGGAAGTAGGCTTATGAATGCGTTTCTTCAATCAGCAATGGATTTACTAGAAAGAACAAATGTAACACGAGAAGCTGAGAATATCCCACATAAACCCTTCTTGCTTTCAATCCACAGAGGAAGCGTGTCTGTTTCAGGTTCTTCCAGGCAGCTCGTTTCTTCCCAGATTGTTTATTGTTGTGGCAGGACAGGGAGGGACTCTCCCTTAAGGCCTGCTAGCTGATTGTGGAGATTTACCTGAGACTCATCCAGAGTGGACCCCTTTATATCAAACAGATAAAACAAAAGACCAGCACTAGCCAAACCTGGGTCCAACAAACACTGTTTAAATATAATACCCAATGGGGGAAAAACATCACTTATTAACTGCAGCTTTAGTAATAGTGCCAAATAATGCCAGAGTGGGCACCAAGCAAATAATACTTTGCTATGGGCCAACTCAGCTCCTATTTTAAAAAAAACAAACTCACATTTAAAAAAAAAATCCATGACATCTTCCTTTATTATCCTAATTTTCAACATTTTTCTGCAGCCACATAGCCTCCATCACTTCTCGTAGAAAGTAAAGTGGAGAATAGATACAGCCCATTTTTGGGGAGGAAAACTATCAGCTTGCTCAGAAATGTACAAAGGGAAAATGAGGTATTTTGGGGTGGGAGGGTGAGTGGTGACAGAACAAACAATTTCACCAGATGTCCTAATGACTGGTAAGGACCGTTATGGAGGCCATTTTGTAAATATACAGAAGTCTCCCAGAGTCACTTTTTGTGAGCTGGGGAGCCATATAAATTTCATATCTAAATATCTAAATAAATAACTGTGTGCAATAACTATTTTTAGAGAGTCTCTACTACAAGCTCTCAAAATATCACTCTGGTAATTTTACAAAGGCACAACATGAATCAAGAAAAAGAATCATAAATATTGAGCCCTTTCTTTCCCTTTTTTACATTTTCTATTCCTGCTTATTGCAGTGTCTTAATCTCTCTCTCTCTCTCCCCTTCCCTCCCTCCCCCCTGCTCTCTCTGTCTCTGTGTCTATCTATATGTATCTATCTACCTACCTATCTACCATGTTTGACATATATATCACTGCTAAAACAGTTCAACAAACCAGGGAGTTTGTTTAATTTAATTGATTAGTGTTAAATTAATTGATTGATTAGCATTGCCCACAAACCAGGATGCTGATTGCTTTCCAAAGAAATCAGAGGACAAAGGAGACATGGTCAGAACATAATGTGAAATTCTGCACCCTTGCTCAATTGACCCAGTAGAATTCAGAGAAATTCTAATTAATCATTTTGTGTGAAGTCTGTCAATAAAACTATTTTTATACCTATGTCTATGACTTTATTCTGTGATTGCAGTTAATCAGATACCTTTTAGCATTTTGGAGACAATGCTATATAAACAAATACATAGATAGTATAGGCAAGGCAAAGAGAAAACTCTGGTGTTTCATGAAATTCTGAGCAAAGGCTTACCATTTCTCTATTTCCATATCAAGAACCAGTTTGATGAAGCGGTTAAGGCATCAAACTAGAAAGAGTGAGACTGTAAGTTCTAGTCCTTCCTTAGGCAGAAAGCCAGCTGGGTGACTTTGGGCCAGCCCCTCTCTCTCAACCCTAGGCAGTAGTCAATAGCAAACTTCTTCTAAAATCTTGTCAAGAAGACTGCAGGGAGTTGTTTAGACAGTCAGCAAGAGTATTGTGTGTATGTCAAAATCTGAAAAATGGTAGGCACATCATTGTAATCAAAGCTTTGTACCCCTTTTGTCAATATGTGCAACATCAACACATGGACAAAAGCAGTGTGGCTTCTATTCCCATCTTGCAGATTTCAATGCCCCAGGATACTCATGGACAGAGATGGAGATTGGACATGGAGATGGGGATGTAGATAGAGAGATGATGATAGATGGATAGATAGATAGATAGATAGATAGATAGATAGATAGATAGATAGATAGATAGATGACAGATAGGTAGATAGACAGATAGATAGATAGATAGATAGATAGATAGATAGATAGATAGATAGATAGATAGATAGATAGATAAGTAGATAGATAAATATGGATGGTTGGATGGATGGATGTTGAGATGGAGGTGGAATGTAGAGAGGGAGACAAATGAGAGTGAGAAAGAGAAAGAGAGGGAAAGAGGCAGACAGACAGACAAGAGAGCGAGATAAATACATTTTCAATTCACAGTAAGTAGCACTGAACACAATGAGGCCATCTTCTGAGTAGAAATCCATAGGGTTGTTAAAAGCATATTATCTTGTTCCTAACAATATGATGCCATTTGTACGTTTTGCCTTAAGAATCAACGTATCTGACAATCTACTCCTCCTCAAAAGCCCAGCTCTGACTTCAGTCATCTTATTCTTAGATAAATGAGTGGAAGATTACAACCTTGGGAGATTGGTCCAATTTTTTTTTAACTTGAAGTGCTTTCAGCTGTGGCAGCAAATCTAAGTAGGGTCATATTCTGGTGCAAAGTTGTTTATCAATTTCTTCATTTAACATGATATGCATCCAAACTATTTCCTTCTATTTCATAAAGATAAAACTGTATTAATTATGTGACAAAGCCTAACCAATCATTTACACAAATGGACAAAAATGTACAGCTTCATAAATAACTTGGGTTATTTATAGAACATAGCTTGGGGGGGAGGAATCTAGTTTTGCACAACTGTCAAAAGGATATACAATAAATGCAATTAAATCTTATTCGGGTATAAATAGACATTAGAATGCAGCCATTAAAACAGTAAGGTGTTTGAAAAGGCAGGTTAATGTGTTTGCCACAGTTTCTATAGTTGTGTTGTTTTTAAAAAACATTCATCCTAAGTAGAAAATATGATTTTGCAGTTTCTTTTTATTGCTATTGTTTGGCTTTTTAAAACAGGCTGATTCTAATTAACCTAGTCATTCCAACTAGCCCTGCTTTATTGGAGCAGTACAGACAATGAGAATTTTTATAGCCACACAACTACACATAATTCCAAACAGAATACAGAATAACAGAGTTGGAGGGGATTATGGTGATCTTCTACAGGTGAAACTCAAAAAATTAGAATGTCGTGCAAAAGTTCATTTATTTCAGTAATGCAACTTAAAAGGTGAAACCGTTGAAACTTTCAAGGCGATGATTTCTCATAATTGTGCAGATTTATGACTTTACACCTCCACGAAAATCCCAGAATCCACATTCTCAGAAAATTATGAATATTACATGCCAATCAATAAAACAAGCTTGTACATAGAACCAATATTGGAACCTCTGAAAAGTAATAAGCATGCAATGTACTCAGTTACTTGGTTTGCCCCTTTTGCAGGCAATTATGCCTCAATGCCGGCATTGGCATGGAAGCTATCAGCCTGTTGCACTGCTTGACGGTTGTTTATGGAAGACAGGATGCCTTCTCATAGGCAGGCCTTCCAGCCTCTTCTGCATTGTTTTCTCATTGGTCTCTCGTCCAGGGGTGGATTCCAACTTTTTTAACGAGCCCAGTTCTCTGGGCATGGCACTTAGTTGGTGGGCATGGCTTGTCGGTCACTGATGACCGGGTGGGTGTGAGTTGGTGGTATACTATTGGTGGGGCAATATCACTCACATCGAGGGCATGCATCTCCTTGCCTGGCTCTCATGACTGTGGATGCTTGCACACAGTCATAAGTGTAGAAAAAGTGGTCATTAAGTCACTTTTATTCTCCACACAGCAAAAATACCAACAAAGGAGGGGAAAAAAACTCCAGCGAGTTCCTGAGACAGCGAAAGTCTAGTCCTGCCAAGAATTGATAAAGGTTAACGCGAGAGGACAGTTTTCTGTAAGCAAACACTAGAAATGTTCCTTCCTGCCTTCCCTCTACAGCATATAGGCAATAATTCTTCTAACAACCGTTCTGAACTGCTCTATAATGTTAAACGAGTCCCCTTGCGAATAGGTGTGAACTGGTTATCATTCCCACCCCTGCCGTCTCATCTTTCTCTTGCAATTGCCCAATAGATATTTCTAATGGGGTTCAGGTCAGGCAAGTTTTCCCAGCCAGATCAACGCCACCATGAAATCCCACAGTCACTATGACCAGTGGTTTTGGTTGCTCTTCGGCAGTAATGGGCACGGTGCCAAGCTCCTGCCCTGGCAAAATTACGAAGTCAAGCATCCCCATAAAGCTCATTGCGGAAGGAAGCATTGAAGGATGCCTCACAAAAATCTCCTGGTAGGACGACTGTGTTGACCCTGGCCTTAATGGAAAGCACAGTGACCCAACACCAGCAGATGAGACATGGCTCCCAATCAAATACAGACTGTGAAACCTCACACTGGAACTTCAAGCATCTTGCAGTTGTGTGCCTCGTTCCAATTCTTCCTCCAGACTCTGGGTCCTTGGTTCCACAATGAGATGCAAAAGTTGCTCTCATCAGAAAGAGGACACTGGAACCACTGAGCAACAGACCAGTTCAGTTTTTACTTCTAGCCAGGTTAAGACGCTACTTCTGATGTTCATTTTTGTTCAGGAACGGCTGACAAGAGACCAATATTTGCAGCCTGTCCAGGGATCCATCTGTTTGGTGGCTCTATGATGTCACTGCTCCCAGCCTCAGTCTACTCCTTGTGAAAACCCCAACACTTTAGAAATTGGCCTTTTCCCTGACAATCGCCTCTCTAGGCTGCGGTCATCTCTGCTGCTTGTGCACCTTTTTCTTCCACACTTTTCCCTTCCACATAACTTTCTATTAATGTGCATTGATACAGCACTTTGGGAACATCCAACTTCTTTTGCAATTACCTTTTGAGGCTTTCCCTCCTTATGAGGGGTGTCAGTGATGGTTTTCTGCACAAATTGCACAAAGACTGCTGACACACAGCAGTCTTCCCCATGTAATGAGGGTGCAGAGGTGATATTCAGCAGGTTCTGACCAGTTCTGGAAAACCGGTAGCGGACATTTTGAGTAGTTCGGAAAATCAGCAAATGCCACTTCTGACTGGAGATTTTACAGTATTCTTCCCCTGCCAGGCCCACCAAGCCATGCCCACAGAACCAGTAGTAAAAATTTTTTGAATCCTACCACTATGGGGGAGGTGTCTCACACAGCCCCCCCATGGCCCATTTTGGCTGGCAAAATGCTGTAGGAAGCTGTCCAGGCAAAAATGGGCTGCACACGGAGACCCCCCCCATGCCCCATTTTGGGTAGCAAAGTGCTGCAGGAGGCTGTCCAGGCCAAAAACAAGCCACATGCAGCCATGCATGCCCCATTTTGGCCTGCAAAATGCTGTAGGAGGCATCTGTCCCGTCTCCCACCCCCCAGCCCATGGAGGAGAACTATAGTGCTGATCAGGCCCTCGAAGAAATCTGGTTTTACACCGCTGTTCTTAAGTCTCCGTATCTTTTTTGTATCATCATGACACAGTATTCTAAGTGTCATTTCACTAGTGCAGTATAAAGTTGTATTGTCACATATCACAGATCTTGAAACTGCCTTTTTTTGTCAGCTTCACAGCACTGCTGGCTCATGCTTAAGTAGTTGTCCACTAGGACACTTCGATCCCTCTCATAGCCACTGCTGTTGACAAGTCCACTCTATTTCACAGTGTCTGACAGTTGTTGCTAACTACTAGTCAGAGGATTCTCATTCCTGTCCACCATGGTGCCAGGAACTGGAAATGCCAACTAGCACCATTCAAAAGTCAGGATGGCAATGGCCACAGTGTGATTGAAACTCCACTACTTTGTATTTACATGCAATGTTGATATACATGAAAAGTGGAAGGTCTCAATTGTGCTGCTACGACAGTCATACTGACTTTTGACTTCCCTTCCAAGTGCCACTTAAGAGAAATCTTCCTGGTGGAAGCTGGAAGAGAGGAATGAGAAAAGCAGGATTGTGCTATCACAATGCAAGCTCCACCCATTCGCGATACAAGTTCCATTCCTTTTTTGCATGCATTGTGACATTACGTACTTGGATGAAAGGGCTGCAGCTTGTGCCATGGTGGGGCAACATGGCTTTCATCCTTTCGATAAAAACATTGGATCTGCAGATCCTTCTGCCATAAATGTTAGTTAGTGAGTCATCTTCCAGCAGCATTTAGGAGCATGCATGGATAAGCCCTCTCTCCTTTCAATTTACGTGAATGGCTTTCAGTATAAGGATATTACTTCAATACGCTGATAATAAAGGAGTATCTACAAGTCTTAGTTATTAAACCTTCAAATAATATTCTGCATATTCTCAGTTCTCTCCTTATGTTAACTTGTTAGTGAAAGCTCTGTAGCTGAAACTAGATAATTTCCATTGAGTATCTTTCTTCAATCATTTCTCCCTAGTTTTTCTGCACTGTAATAAGCTAGGAATAACACTGGCGGGAAAGAGATCTAAAAAAGGGCTTTTCTTTAACAAATATCTCATCAAAATTTATATCTCAAAATGGGTTTTGCAGCAACGTACCAGCTGTTACGTGCCTAGATTTTTTTTATACAACTTATTAATATGCCAATCAGATTCTCATAATCAGGGATAAGAGTCATTAATCTCAAAATATGAGCACTGTTATTAAGAAAGGAATTTTTAGCTCAGAATTTTGTAAAAAGATTATTTCTGTGGTCCCCACAGCCATTTTAGGAACCATCGTTCATTTTGGGCTCTTACAAAGATGATGCATTTCTGAGGCACAGAATTATGAAAATAGCAGGTCCTTGTTGTCTTTAATTCAATCTCCTCCTTGATGTAGGAAATCAAGAATGAGAACAGTCCTGAAAATCTGTAGGGTGAGCTCATTCCCTTCCCCAAAATGACTGGTTCCATTTAGTGTCAGATAAATAATTCTCATTATCTTTAATTAAAAAAAAAAAGAAATTGTTTTTAAATTCTTTCAGAGGAGAAAAGAAGAGATTTGCATGATTGATGTGCGGTTCTTCATGTATTATGAGGATGTCCTATCTTCCCAGCAGAAATCTGCAATCTCTTTGAAATTCTGTTTCCAGGGTTCAATCTTCATGGGATGTTATGAATAGAGGCCTACTCGACCAGCCATGAAGTTGTCCAAATCATGAGGTTGCCATACTAACTCTACATTTATGTCACGTGACACTCTCTCTCCCCTCCCCCTTGGCCCTCCTATAGGTACCCCTGTTCAGCAGGGAATTTCTACTGCTGGGTTTTTGGTTTTTTTGAAAGAAGTAATTTGAAGAAATTTAGAGAGATCATCCATCCAATTTCTTCATCCATGAATTCATTGAGAAATTCTAAAAGGCCATGTATGCCTTACTCTAGATTGATTGTCAGCTGGGTTTTATAATTGCTCTTACAGTTAAAAAATGCATTTTACTGTTCAAACAGGAATGTGTTATAGCCTTGATTTTAGGAGAAAAATGCTCTTTGGACCTGGTCTTGATCTAATACATGTTGTGATTCTGTGAAACACAAGGCCAATACGGGTCTAGATATTACAGGACTGCATTGCTAAGCAGCAAAATCTCATATCAGGAATTGCCAGTACAAGATATTCCAGTCCCTGCACGATTGGGCACAGTTCTGGTTGTGGGTTATGAATGATATGATTGATACAAATTGGGATTGTAGGATTCTACTGTGGCAATATGTTGGTTCTAACAGATGTTTAGATTATGTTGAGATTCACTTTTTATTCACCTTTCATCAAGCCATCTTGGTTAGCTATCTGCAGTGATAACATAGTCCAGAAAGACCAGAAAGTAAAGTCCAGATTACTACAGCAGTTTTGGAATGGGACGAACATTTTGCAAAACATTTTGCAGGTTTTCCCTATATCATGCATCCAGACTAGATATTTTATAGCTTGCTGTTTAATGTAATAAGGTTAGCTGATTACATTTTTGTGTATGCTCAAAGTATGTAGTATTAAAGACCTGCCATGTTATTTAGGCCCATGAAGTATAAAAATCCACAAATACTTTCCCCAATTCAGCAGGAAAAAAATGCAATAATTACTAACAGATAGGTATTTGACATCTGCTGCTTGAAGTTACTACCTCATTTTCTCTTATGATATTGGTAGACCTGTTTAGAAGGTGGCTTTATGAGCATATTATTACAAGTGTTACTATGTACTTTCCATATATATGGTTTTAGTTCCTAGAGTATCTATCTATCCATCTATCATCTATCTATCTATCATCTATCTATATCTATATCTATCATCTATCAATCATCTATATCTGTCATCTATCTATCATGTCTATCTATCATTTATCTCTATCTATCTATCATTTATCTATCCATCATCTATCAATCTATCAATCATCTATCTATCATTTATCTACCATCTCTATCTATCATCTATTTATCTGTATCTCTATCTATCTGTACCTCTATCTATCATCTATCTATCTCTATCTATAATCTATCTATCCATCATCTATCTATCTCTATCTATAATCTATCTATCCATCATCTATCTATCAATATCTATCATCATCTATCTATCATCTATCTATCATCTATCAATCTATCATCTATCATCTATCAATCACCTACCTCTATCATCTATCTATCATGTCTATCATCTATCTCTATCTATCTATCAACTATCTCTATCTTTCTATCATCTATCTCTATCTATCATTTATCTATCTATCCATCATCTATCAATCTATCAATCATCTATCTCTAGCTATCATCTCTATCTATCATCTATCTATCTTTATCACTATCTATCTATCTCTATCTTTGTCTATCTATCTATCATCTATCTATCTCTATAATCTATCTATCCATCATCTATCAATCTATCATCTATCTATCAATCTATTTATATCTATCATCTATCTCTATCCATCATCTATCAATCTATCAATCATCTATATCATTTATCTATCATGTCTATCTATCTATCAGCTATCTATCTATCAGCTATCTATCTCTGTCATATCATATCTATCCATCCATCTGTCCATCCATCCATCCATCTAGCCACACACTTATGCCATGGATTTGTCTCATGCATTCAAAAGCATATTTGAAAGATAAAGAGATACACAGAGAATCTGAAACATACCCAAAGTAGTTTGCAGAGGCAGAAGGGTTTGTTCTGAAAGATTTCAGCTTCTGTGGCTTAGGCTTCTAAGAAAATCTGACAAGGGTTTTTCTTAGAAGCCTAAGAACAAAAGATGGTTCCCATGGCATTCAAGAGGAAAAATACCAGAAGGTATGAGAAGAATACCAAGATTCGGAATTGGGAAGATAAGTATGGTTGGGATAATTAAGTGAGTGAAGGTTTTAGTTCAGAAAATAAACAATAACAAAGAATAAGCAGCACTTTTTTGTTTTTACTCTTCTTGTTATGATACAAAGTTTTAAATGTTCTGGAAATTAAACCTTGTATATTTTTGACATATATAATAATTTATTCTTCTTCCATATTAAAGAGTACTGTATGTTTGAATAGTCCTCAACTTACAATCACAATTGAGCAAAAAAATTATATTGTTAGGTGAGATATTTTTGTTAAGTGAGTTTTTCCCCATTTTACCACATTTCTTGCCACAGTTATGAAGTGAACCGCTGCAGTTGTTAAGTTATTAACACAATTGTTAGGTGACTCTTGGTTCCCCATTGACTTTATTTGTCAGAAGGTCGCAAAAGGTGATCACATAACCCTGGGACATTGCAATTGTCATAAATGTGAACCAATAATCAAACATCTAAATTTTGATCACATGACATGGGGATGCTGCAAAGGTTATAATTGTGAAAAATGATCATAGATCACTTTATTCAGTTTTGTTGTGAGTTTGAATGGTCATCAAATGAACTGTTATAAGCCAAGGACTATCTATGCCAGATTTTGGAGGCCATCAAAACAAAAAGTATGTATATATTAATATATATTAGTATGGTTTCCATACCTGGTATATTATAGTTGAGAACAGAATATTGTATTAGTTGCAACTTTGATCCAGTAAAGGAGAAATGATCCTTTGTTTCCATGACAATACACTACTTTGATGTATTTTAATCCATTAGATTCCTTCCAAAAATCTATTTACAGTAATCTAATATAGTAATCTATATTAATTTTGTTGACCCAAGACTTCTCAGATGCAACTGCAATAAAGATAGATTAAATATTTTTATATTATGCATAAAAATTATATATAAAAATAAATCAAAGAATAGGGTGTGCTGACCATCATCATCATGGTCAATCAAGAGTTATATTCACCATAATGATTACAGCAAATCTCATTTAGATTTGCCCAGCAGGATTTGTCATCTAATCTTCTATAAGCAGATCCAGTCACATGAGGTTAAACTTAGTTGCACGAACACAGAATCACAGAGAGTGTACACTCTAGCCAGGCACCTGGATTGGAAGAGACAAGCAAAAGATGTGAAAAACAGAGAAAGATGGAGAAACCAGCAAGAGAAAAGTTTCTTGATATTCAGAACAGGTTCCTTTGTTGATATCTCTCCCTGAGTTATTTATCAAGTGATAATCAATTGATTATCAAATAGTAGAGCAGATATTCTAAAAATGAGAAAGAAAATCTGGATATGACCACTGAGGCACACAAATCAGAACTTCCTGTTGGAATAAATGTGTTTCTTCTTTTCTGACTTCTATCCTCTTCTTGGAAAAGTAAAATATATCTACCATATGGCAATATGATTTAATAATTTGACATGCACATGGAACAGTGGAAAAAACACAGGAGGGAATACTCTCAGGTTTGATTTCTCAAAAAGGTACCTTATAGATCAGTACAAATACTCCTGTAATTAGCAGATCTTCCAGGCAGAGACCTGTAATAAGGTCACTGAGAGGCAAGGTAAAGAGAAGGAAGTGAATTTTCAATTTTCTGTGCATGTGAATGACAGAGATATAATACTGAATTGCCTTGCAATTCATAAATCTATTTTGCTATTTGCTCACTCCTGTTCTATATCTACGAACAGAACTATGGAGTAAGCTCCACAAGATTCATCTATTCCATGGCTGTCAAACTCACGGCCCGCAGGCAGGATGTGTCATGCGCTGGCCACACCCACACCCGGTTTAGCAAAGGGGGAAATAGTCCCGATACATCACATGACGCCACTGTGGATGATGCGAGTTTGACACTCTTGATCTAGTCCAACCTTCTGCAATGTGCAAGAAAAACAATTAAACCAGGGGTGTCAAACTCACAGTGTCACTTGATGTATCATGACTTTTTTCTCTTTGCTAAACCAGGCATGGGCATGGCCAGTGCATGATGCATCCAGCCTGTGAGCTGCGAGTCTGACAGCCCTGAATTAAACCATCTTGCAAAGGTAACTGTCCAGCTACTTCCTGAAACCTCCAGGGTCAGAGATCTTCAGCTTCAGGAGGTAGATTCTGCCAGTGTTGTGCAGCTTTTCAGAATATTTTCCCATTCCAACACATAACATACACACCTATTGGGAAAACAACTGAGCTGTAATCCCATTTTAGGCATGAAAGGCACTGGGGTGAGTCACCCTTTCTCAGCCCAACCTCTCTGCCTAGGGTTGTTGCTGTGGGGAAAATAGGGAGAAGAAAGAGTATTGTGTAGTTTGCTACTATGAGTTATTTATAAAGTAATAAAGGTGGGATAAAAATCTAATAAATAAATAAAAGCAAATTCACAAAGAAGCACTGTAATACCCATGCATCCGATGAATTAATTCCAAACAAGAAAATATGATAACTAAAATTCTCTGATGTGTCTAAACAATGATCTTAGGTTTCCCTCCGTCCTCTTTTCTCAAGAACAAGCATTCAAAGTTCTTCAGCCTGTCCCTGTAAGGCTTGTTCTCAAGTCCTTGCATTAAGAATCATCAAAGAATAAACCTGTATATACCTTTGAGTCTCTTGGTTCTAGACTAGCAAACACAGCCTGCTCTATAACAATAGCAGTAAATAAAAATATCTTTGCCTTTCCTCAAAAAAAACATAACAGGGATGGTTTTATATGAAAAAGCTAGATTCTGATAATTAAAGCAAAATATTTAGTCACTGGCACCTTTAGATTTTTTTTAAATATTATAGTACATTTAGATACTTAGATACAATAGATGATTAACAGATCAATCATATATTGTAGATCAGTTTATGATTAATCTACAATGCACCACTTGGCTTCAATGAGCAGAACTCAGGTTCTGGTAAAAAAATATAAAATAGATCCAACAGTCTTGATCCATATTTGTCTTGTATAAAATGAAGCTGTGATGACCCGGGGCATGGCACAAAAGCAATACAGTCAAATAAGCAAGAAGAGTCTCTTTATTATGATTCAATACCTAGAATGATTAATATAAATGATTCAATACCTAGAATCATCCAATGAGTTTCCATATCTCTGCAAATCATGCAGACCCAAATTGAAGGAGTTGATACTCATTAGGAAACACGAAGTTAACATCCCCTGACACCATAGTAGCATCCCTGGATGCCTTCTTAAAAGAAAAGATATTCAACTTGAAAAAAGACCACAATGCCAAAAACCTGAACATCCCAATATCTACAACCACATCTTCTACTCAACAACCACAACCCAATCCACAAAAAAACATAAGCCCAGACAAATAATGATATCCCAAACCTCACCAGAGAAGCTGGGAATAGTGAACGGAAATGTCCAAACACCATCTTATTGCGTCGAGAAGACATCAATGATAATGATGACATTTCACAACTTGTCTGAAAACCATCATCAGGATTATCAAGCAATCAAAAAAAAAAGCCCCCCCAATTTTTCTCCCCTGGTGAAATACTTGCGCATTTCCTTGCATTGCGCCGAGAGCTCAAAAACAAAGACAGCTCTGTGCATCCCACGCATTCTGCGAGGGGGTATTTTGCAAAAAAAATGAGTCAAGCAAACGTAAAATTACATTTCGCCTATAATTCACTCACCAACCAACACCAACCATAAGAACCTCCATTTGTCTCCCTGACCTAACCATACAGCAACAATGCCCACTCCCGGTGTGCTCCACAACTGACTCAAAAAACATCTAGACAATGGAGAGTAAGGACCTGTACATGTGACTACCATACTGATTGATTCAAAAGTTAAGTCACACCAACCCACAACTCAGCTTTAACCTTCAACAACAACCCTTACCTCAAAATCCAATCCACCATCACCCAAGACTAGACACGCATGCCCCTAACTACCTCTAATTCCAACAAAACTGGGCTGGCTTAAATGCAAACTATTCAATTGCGAGAAGCTTGTGAAATAAAATACCTGAATTTCTCCTTCTTATAAATATGCTAAATTCGAACATAATATTTGTTTGTGAAACATGGATCAACACATCTCTCCTGACTCTTTACCACATGTAAGGGCTATCATGTTTACGAAGCAGATCGTGAATATTCGTTTAGATGGCAGGTGGTGTTGCTATCTTCTATAAAAAAGTCCTTATATCTAAAAAAACAATTCCAAGTACCCAGGAGCTTGACGTCTTCCTGAGACTATCATTTGTGAACTATCCTTAAATATCACATTTCAATTTTACTATGTTACAGAGCACCTGATTATGAGATCGAACATGTAAACAAAGCTAAATATACTACTAACACGGGCAGCATCCTGGCCCACATGGCTTTTGATCTTCTTGGGACTTCAATCTAACCTCATATTGACTGGCACCCCTAAATGAATGTTACAATTTGGAACCCATACACGCAAACCTGTCTACAATGCTTGTTACAAATCTGGGACTGGAACAACTAGTAACCAACAACACTAGACTAAACAAACTGCCTCGATCTCATGTTCTGCAATAGTTTGAATTTAATTTACGGAATTACAAACTAAAGAACCCTTTTCCAGCAGTGACCACAATATGATTGACTTTTGTCTTCAACATACGCCTACACAAAACCCTTCCATCACCTTGATGGTAATCCAATATAACTTCAGGAAAATTGCAACATATGATCTTATAGACAACGATTTCTCATCCTTGATTGGCAATCTCTATTCACTGGATGCCAATACTGTTGAAGACCATTACAACATATTTTTTACTTGAAGTCAAAAGAGTCATCAAACTATATGTACCCAAACAACACCTCCCAAAACAAACAAAAAAAAAACAGAAATGTACCCATAACAAATAAGGAAACTCAATCCAAAAAAAGAGATCACTCTGGGGAAAACCAAATTACTGGTCATTGTTTATGCCAATTTCAAAAAGCTGATTACAAAAAATTATGCCACCAGATAAAGGACTGAATTGACCACCAATTATCACATTTAAAACAATGGACCAATTCCAACCCATGCTTTCTACAATTTTGTAAACAACAAACTAAAAGACTTCAAGTTCATCCCAGCCCTGATTTAGGACCTAATGTAAAGACTGCAATGACGACAACCATATTAAAGGCCAACATCTTTAACACATTTCAATCTAAAACCATCTATCTATTTGACTGGATGGAATATATGCCTATTCTTAAGAAAGCTAATCCACTTGCCATAGCCGAAGCTCTAACATCATCTTTTGAAAATCTTTCAGGACCAGCTCCTTGGCCAAATCTAGTGGGATCACTAGCCACAGTCATCCCCATCTTCAAAAAAGGGAAAACCCCAGCCTAGTTGAAAATTACAGACCAATCTCCTAATGCTGCGTCAACCTTGTAAAGTCATGGAATCAATTTTAACCAATCCCCTTATCCTCCACTTAGAGACAAACAACCTATTCTCCATATTACAATTTGGTTTAGAAAAAACTATCTTGCTAATCTGCAACTCTTACACTGAAAACAAATGGACGACACAACGTGATCAGGGCAAAAGCAATAGGGCACCCAATCTACATAAACTTCTGGCAAACCTTTTGATTCAGTGGTACACAACAAACTACTATAAAACTAAAATCTTATGGTTATTCTTGGACACTTTCATCACTGGATAGAAGCATTCCTGTCAAACCAGACAACAAATGGTCAAAGATTGGAGAGTGTCTATTAAAATTCTGATTACCCTGTCAACAGGTTGGTGTCCCCCAAGGCATTTTCTTTAGGACCAACTCTCTTCATACTCAACATAAATGACCTCTTGATCACATAGAGCAACTGCGTTCTTTTCACTGAATTGATGGTAAAGCTGTTCAATACCTCAGACAATACTGCTGACCCTTTCAAAAAAGATCTTGACTATGTATCAAAAAATGCGTCAAACAAGTTGGCAACTTCAAAATCTCAAACCAAATAAATTTGCTCTGTCTTACATATTGGCAAAAAAAATTCATAGAAAATTTAAAATACAAGCTGAATAGTCAAGATCCAAGCTCTGTAAAGGACCTTAAAGTTAACTCATCTCTAATGAATCTAAGGTGCGAGAGCCCCACTGAAACTACATAGCCAAAAAAAGGCATTAAGAGTTGTTAACCTAATGCTATGTAGCTTTTTCTCTGGTAATATTCCACACTACTAAACTAGAGCATACAAATCATTTGCTAGACCAATACTCGAACACAGCTGATCAGTCTTGGAACCCACATTATGATATTAGCACGTGAAAAGTTTCAAAAAATTTCACAAGAAGAGGTCTCCACATCCTCTACTATTGTAGAACACTATATGCCACCAGACTTGAAAATCTAGACTTAGAAAACCTTGAATTATGCCGTCTTCGCGTCTGATCTAAGTATGGTATATAAAATATAACATTGCAATTTCCTACCTGTCAAATGAATACTTCAAGCTTCAAACCATAACAACCACAAGAGCACACAATAGATACAAAACTTCAAGGTAACCGCACCAAACTTGATTTGCAGGAAATACGACTTGCAGCAACGGTGTGGTCAATGTTCTGGAATACTCTAACCTGACTCTGTGGTTTCTTCCCCAAACCCCATAAACTTTAACCTTAGGACTATCGACGATTGACCTTCACCCCTTTCATATAAGAGGTTCTGTAGGGGGCATGCATAAGCACCACCAATGTGGCCCTACTGTTCCCTGTTCCTATTGTTTCTTTTTATTTTTCTTATATGTATCCATTTCATGTATCATATGTATATACTTATACCTTTATCTTGTAAGTGTTAACAAATCAAAAAAATAAAAATAATTAAATAAATAAGAAAAATTATCTCCAATTTTGCCCCCAATGTCAAAGTTATCTTCGGCTGGAGAAAAATATTTTCCCGAGGAAACAGCCTTTAACGTAGAAAAATTCAGTCCAAACAAGGTACATATAAACTGTAACTAAAAATCTTAATGCCAAGTGGCAAGTAATTAACTTGACAGGGCAGGAGAAGAATTTCAGACATGAAAGGCATGGCAAAACTCACAAAGTTGGGAAGACTCCAGGAACACAGATAAGCCATGTTGATACCAGATAAATTTCATGTTTTGCTTCCAACAACTTGTTGTATGCAGCTTCCTCTTTGCTACACTGTGTTCTCAGCGCAGCTAATGAAGGGAATCAGGGCCTTTCCTCCCCCTGTAGCCACGCAACTCATGTTTGTTTCCTTCTCCATTCATCCCTGTGCTTGCCCTAGCGATGACAGAGGCGGTTGGGCCTGGGTCTTCCTCTGAATTCCCTCTCCCTTGCTCTACCTCTTCCCTGCTCTGCCCAGCTGGACTTTGTCCTTCCCCAGTTTCTTCCACAGCCAACGGAGCCACACTCCCATTCCCTGTCAGCTGTTCAAACTCCCCTTCTGAGTCATATTCCAACAGGGTCATGATAGAAGCATTTTGTCATCACATGAATTCAACAAATGGCATTTCCACATGGGGTTTTGATATCATCTCAGGATGCAATAATCTCACAATGACAATAAATTAAATGAATTAAATATCTATCTTTTTCTCTACCTGTGTATCTTTTATCTCTACCTATGTCTCTCATGTTTATTATCATCTCCATCTCTAACTGTATCTAGTCCTAGTTCTATCTGTATCATATCCATTTCTATCTCATGCGTTTTGTGGTTCCTTTTGAAGAACAACCCCTGCAGCATCTAGCAATTAGAAAACATATCAGCTCCAAAGTAATGAGTGTATTCTTCCAAATGTTCCCTCCTTGCTGAGTTAGAGTTCCTACCCTTACCTCTTTTCATTCAAGGAGTCCACATTCAAAACAATTATGAATAATTCATGTAATGTAACTCCTCCCACCTAATCACAGTATATGTTAGTATTTTCTTTGACAGATGTAGAAGGCTGAGATGGCTGAATTGCTGGTTGGAAGATATTAAAGAAGTCTTGGCAGAATCTAACCAAAAACGCTGTTTGGATAATATATATTATCCTGGAAATTTATAAAGTTTGGCAGCTTTTTACAATTCCTTTGCCTATAATCGTAATGGAGATCTGCATCTCAGCAAAATGTAAGCAGATGCTCTTGGTTATTTTGCTACCCATTTAAAATTAGTAAACCAGACAGCTACAACGCAAGTTTGCATCAGACAAAATACAATCTTGAAGTTCTTTCCAGAGAAGAAGTATGCACGAAAGCTTAATATATAAGCATGAAAGGAATTGGAGAAGGGTGTCATATCTGATACAGCTACTCTTAAACCCAATTATGGACGTAAATCAGAAATTGCACCAGACAGACAGCCTTTGTTTCAAGCAAGGACAGGTGATCTGTAGCCTCTGGCATTGTGCACACAGTCCTGCTCTATGTGTGGGCGGTGCAAGCAGGACTGTAAAAGTCTTTGCAAGCTACCATTACTTTCTCAAGTACCTACCCAGTCCAAATCTTTAGGATGGTCAAGGAATTATTGTCATCTGCTCTGCAAAAGCTGACATTGGAGTCCTTGAAGGCCTGCTGTGACAGATTAGCAAGGCATTTTGTGGATAAAGAATGCATGCCAATTTGAATACTGGTTTTGATACATCCAGCACAATTCTAATTCTGTGTGCTCAGTTTCAATTTATGAAGCTGGGAAAATGCATAACACGTTTTTTACTGTCTGGACGGCTAAATACTGCTTTGTGCTCTTCCTAACTTGCTTTCTCTGTAATGGCCAAACAAGATTGGCAGTGTTGATCCAAGGAGCAGGGTGTTTTCCTTATGATATGGAGCCAGACTCTCAGCCTTAAAAGAGGCAAGTGGCATATCTGCTGTTGAAAAAGTGAGTCACAAAGCCATGGGATTTTACCAACTACTGCACTATTACAAATACTCCTGTATGTGAGGGTGCCTGAGGAACGGACACCTGTATAGTTGCAGATGTTTTTGAAGGAAATACTTATAATGTTTCCAGGTTTGGGTTTAGGACTCGATCCCTTTGATAAACTTGAACACCCCTGAGGAAGAGTGTGAGTTTGACCGTTTGATCTTAGCAGATTTTGATAACGTCAATGTCCTTAATGGGAAATGCCCCCTCAGAAAATTCAATTACATCATTTGGAGGTTTCCTTAGTGTCCTCAGTGTCAGTGGCCCAAAATGCTCATTATTATATCAAATAAAACCTTACCTGGATAAAGCAGGAAAAGCAGGGGTGGGATTCCAATGTTTTAACAACTGGTTCTATGGGCATGGCTCGGTGGGAGTGGCTAGGTGGACTTAGTCATGTGACTGGGTGGGTGTGGCTTTTTTTGTAGCATCCCTTCTATTTTTATCGGGCTTTTTGGGACACAGCCTCCAGGGGGGAGGCGTTTTTGCTTCCAGGAAGCTTCCCTGGGGTCCAGGAAGTCAAAAAATGGACCCTGCTGTGTAGCCTCCCCTGCTCTGTTTTTGGGCCATCTGGGCCTCAGAGAAGCTTCCTGAGGGGTTGTTTTTGCTCCCAGAAGGCTTCCCTGGGACCCAGGAAGGTAGAAAATTGAGCACAAGGAGGCACAGCTCCCCCACGCATCCCCCTCATGCATCCTCCACCCCTTTTTTGCCTCCTGGGCCTCCTGAGTGAAGCAGTAAGACAGCAAGGGGAATCCCAGAACAGATGATCAATGGAACAGCTGATCCTCGGGAGGGGAAAAGAATGCAGGAGAGAATGCAGTCAGCTATGTCGGGCATGCACACAATGTCATATATGTGTAATAAGGACTAACTGGGAGGGGAGGGGCGGGAAGAGAGGGGCAGGGCCATCCAGGAACATGATTTGCTGGTTCCCCAAACTGCACAGAATCATTACAACCAGTTCTATAGAACCGGTCCAAACCAGTAGAATCCCACCCCTGAGGAAAAGCCCTACCTACTACAGTATCCTCCATTCACTTGTACCTTATACCAGAGATGGTATTCAGCAGGTTCTGACCAGTTCTGGAGAATCGGTAGCAGAAATTTTGAGTAGTTCAGAGAACCAGCAAATACCACCTCTGATTGACTCCACCCCCATCTATTCTCTGCCTCCCGCGTCCCAGCTGATTGGCTGGGTCTTCTTTTGTTGACCTGCACAGGAGAATGGATCTGGAAAGCAGGTGAGTGGGGTGGGAGAGAATGGGATTTTGCAGTATCCTTCCCTTGCCATGCCCACCAAGCCACACCCACCAAGCCACACCCATAGAACTGGTAGTAAGAAATTTTGAATCCCATCACTGCCTTATACATGTTAAGGTTACCATCATGCAATCCAGCTAGAAGCTACAACTGGTGCAAAACATGGTAGCCAAGTTGCTGAGCCCAATGCCTGTTGTGTATATGTGACATATTTATTGAGATGCCCCAAAGGTGTTCTTTTTTTTCAAGAGGCAACTGGACTTTCTTGTTTTTCTTTGAAGGTATTTTTACTTCTCACCCAAGAGGCTTCTTCAGCTCATTGGATCTTCAAGCTTTTTGGATGAGAAGTGAAACGTCTTCAAAGAAAAATCAGAAAGTCCAGTTGCATCTTGAAAAAAAGCACCTTTGGGACAACCATGACCTGGATGACTGAGAATCTCAGTAGTCATTTATTGAGACAGCTGCACTGGCTGACCATTAGCTATTTGAACTAGGGTGAAAACTCTGCTTTCAGTGTATAAATTTATCAGTTTGGTGCAAGGATATGGGATAAGCTACCTTCACTAACAACATTGAGGAAATTCCGAATGTATGGGCCATTTTTCAATCACATTTGGTTGGGCTTTATCTGGTGGGGTCTAACCCCTAGTATTCTCTGTCTCCTAAAATGTGCGAGCTACCTACTACTCACAGGTTCTGACCAGTACTGGAGAACCAGTAGTGGAAATTTTGAATAGTTTGGAGAACTGGCAAATACCACCTCTGACTGAAGATTTTATAATATCCTTCCCCTGCTACACCACTCCCACAGAACCAGTAGTAAAAATAATTTGAATCCCACCACTGCTACTGGCATCTATGATACTAAAGATCCGTGTCTGTAGTCAGGCCTCCCCTGTATGAATCATCTTCCTTTTGCTTTCTCCCATCATCATTGGTTATTATACAAATCAAATCAAACTAAATCTTTTTTGTAAAAGGTTTTTTTAATTGTTTTTAATTTATTAAGTTTTAATGTGCATTTTATATTTTAAGCTCATTCTACAATATTTCGTATGCAAAGAAACATTAAAATGTATTAAACAATAATGTAAAAATGATTAATTAACACATGATTTGGTAATCCTGTTTCACAATGTCAAAGCTCTTATTGTGCAAAACTAATTCTATTTTCTAGTAATATGTTCTGTCATGACTAGGTGGCATTGCCTAAACCTGTGCTTTTAAATTAATTCTATCTTTTAACAAAAGCCCATATTTAACCTCTTTTAATTTCATATCATTCACCTGATTGAATTACAACCACTTCAGTAAAGAATTGCACTCAGATTGGAAGCACTGAGGTGCTTCTGGGTTGAAAGGATAAGCTGGTGACATCACAGTTGCCCGAGAGATGCCCAGTTGAGGGCTCCTTTCATGCTCCTTTCCCTACTGAAGCTGGAGTGAAGGACAGGAGCTCAATCCTGCTCCAGGACAGTACTTGGGTCTCGAATGCAAGCTTGCTCACCTCTATCCCAGCATCCTGACCAAACGAGGTTTTTTTGTTAAAAAAATATATCTACAGAACAATCTATTGCACTGAATTAGATTTTTAAAATATATGAAAACAAAACTTGATCTGAAAAAGCATTTGCAACCTATGGCAGAAGTAGCAGGACTAGTGAAAGAAGGAGCTCTGTAGACAGTTCAGAATATTTTAGTGAATGGTGAAATACAAACCTGAGACACTTGTGAATTTCAAATGTGCATAGTAGTCCTTCACTTACAACCTTAGTTGGGACCAGAATTTCCATTATTAAGCAAGGCAATTGTTAAATGAATCCTGCCGATTTTATGACCTTTTTTTTCCCATGGTTGTAAAGTGAATCACTGCAGTTGTTAAATGAATCGCACAATCATTGACTAAATCTAGCTTCTCTCAATGACTTTGCTTGTGGTAAGCCAGCTGAGAAGTGGCAAACAGCAATCACATAACCAAATAAACACATGCCAGTTGCAAAATGTCTGAATTTGAAAAACACAACTGTGGAGATGCTTGTGACAATCGTAAGTGTGAGAACTGGTTGTAACTTGTAAGTCATTTTTTTCAGCGCTGTTATAAATTTGAACAGTCACTAAATGAATGGTTGTAAGTTGAGGACCACCTGTGCTAGAACTGGAACTTGACTCATATATGCTTATGTCTGCATAATAACATTGGACAAACTTTTGGTAGCCAACAGTCATAGTTACAAAGAGGAGAGGACCACTGTGTACTGTAATATCATGGGGGCTAAGCTCAGAGGTGTTATTCAGCAGGTTCTGACCAGTTCTGGAGAACTGGTAGCGGAAATTTTGAGTTGAACCGGTGGTAACCTTCCTCCAGGAGTGGGGTGGGAATGGAGATTTTGCAGTATCCTTCCCCTGCCATGCCCACTAAGCTATGCACGCCCACCAAGAAACGCCCACAGAACTGGTAGTAAAAAAATTTGAATCCCACCACTGGCTAAGCTGCTGGGGTTTTCAGATCTTAGAGTTTATACAATACTACAAGATAAGACACCTCATGTGTCTTCAGAAGAGCAGGAATCTGTGCTGTGATCAGAGGCTGAAAAAAGAATCTGGGAGTTAGTTCTATGAGGATATGCCCCCATTTGTAGAAAATGTTCATTTGGATAATGTGTCAATTCAGAAGCCTGAGCCTGCCTGAGTCGGTATGATAAAGGTAAAGGAATCCCTGTCGATTTTACTCCGCTACTCGTTACCAACTCTAGGGGTTGGTGTTCATCTCCATTTCAAGACCATTGAGCCAGTGCAGTCCAAAAATATTTCCACAGTCATGTAGCCAGCATGATGTCACAGAGCACTGTTCCCATCCCACCAAAGTGGTACCTATTTATCTACTCGCATTTGCATGCTTTCGAACTGCTAGGTTGAGAGAAGCTGGGATGAGGGCTCACCCCGTCGTGTGGTGCTCAGGTCTAGAACCTGGACTGCTGATATGAGACATACTCACCCCCAAATCCACAGAGTACCATCCAGTTACATTTAAGTATTTGTTCAGAGTCAAAATCAGGCTGTGTTATACAAGTCCAAAAGAGAAATCTAACTCTTCATGGGTCACAGAGACAGGAGCATAAAACAGCCCATGCAATGGGTTTTCTTCTGCTACGTTGCTTTTATTTTCAATATATACATACATACACACCTAGAAATAGGCAGAGCAAAGGGAAATGGTGCATGAAAGCATGTGGTATGGAGTAAGATTTCTCCCACCTTGGTGGGTCTGAACCCAATCAGGCCACTATGGACCTTTCCTGTTTTATTTTCCAAAAGTATTAACCACAAGAAAAAGAACAGGAAGCCTGGAATTCAAACTAAAACAGCTGCTCCCAATAGCAGCTCTCAAACCAGCTTTCGATTCTTTTGATTGTCTGCCATTAGATCACCAAATAAGTCATTTACCAAGGCAAAGCAGCAGACCCAGCCAGCTGGCTGTGGTTGTGCACATTAGGGCCTTCGTTTAATTATCCGAATATAAGGCTGGCTGGGTGGATTACGGGCATTCATATCTATTAGTATGAAGACAGATGAACTAAGAAATTAGCTTTTGGATAAGACATTGAACTTAGTTGGTGGTCTTCTGCTAAGCAACTTTCGGTTTTTGCCTGCTCCATGAGGAGCTTTCTCATCGTTGCATCTTTCCATCCTCTTTCATTTCCTGAAATAAACTATCTTCAGTTGCCAAAATTCCAACTCGGGATAGAATGACTGGATAATGCATCCAGGTGTAGTTTACTTTTTATACCGTCTAAAAACCAGTTGCCAACTTGTAAGCATTTCAAATAACAAAGCAACAGCCAGCTTCCTGCAGATTCAAATGTTCCCCAGTATGCACAGTACAACAGCATGACTAGGTTTAATGATTCTACAACAGTTAAGCATGGGGCGATGAATATGCCACTTTAGCCCAATTTCAAACAGTTGATTGCCACCAGCGTATCCATTTAATGCTTTAGTGGGCTTAAGATCCCATTTCTCAGTACAGGAGGCAACAATATCAGCAGATCTTTGTCTTAGTTTTGGTAGGAGTGGCAATCAACTATATGATCATCAAATATATGTTTGGCTGTAGGGTAGACGGTTGCATAAAAAGAGAAGGGACCCAATGAACATCTGCAATGTGAGGCATTAAATGTTCTGACATTAGAGAGGGATTCAGACATGCTGCTTTCATTGCCTTCTCTCCGATTCTATTATGGTAACAAATGAAAAAGTAAAGCAAAAGGCTAGCACTAAAGGACCAACACAATTTCAGAAATATTGTTGGCATGTACAATGCAGAGCTGAGAAAATGGCCGGATCTGAATGATGAGCAGTTTTACACTAAGCCCTCACTCCATAAGCAGTGACTAGTCACAACACAGCAATTATTCAACACCACACAGGAGATTTTTCTCCAAACTTTTATCAACACGTCCTACAAGGTAGGAAGACAATGTGGTGCCCAGTATACCTAACCATACCTCCTTGGGTGCTCTCAGCCTCCCGAACCACTTGACTGTATTCTTTTGATGAAATATTAAAACATAAACAAACCCGACCATTAAACATGGATGGACTCTTTTAATGAGGAACAATTAAAGACAAAACTGGCACGCCGCAAAATAAAATGCAAGCTTCTAGCATCAGATACCACAGTGTTTCTCAACCTCCGCCGCTTTAAGATGGGTAGACTTCAACTCCCAGAATTCCCCAGTCAGCATGGGAGTTAGAGTGGGGGGGATTCTGGGAGCTGAAGTTGTAGTCCGTGCATCATAAAGCAGCTGAGGTTGAGAAACATTGATCTGCAAGGAAGCCTCTGGTTTGTCGGCAGGCCCTGCCAATCAAGGGATTCCATTTCTGCCATGGCTCCTGCATACCTTACTCCCTGAGGTGAGATTGGCTCCCATCCTACTTCCCTTCCACAGGACCCTGAATTTCTGGCTCTACCAGATAACCTCAGAGCTTAATGGGGGAACCTCACATTTTTGTGAGTTTTGCTGAATTAAGGCAATCCCACCTACACACACATATACACACACACACACACACACATATATATATACACACACACACATTCTGTTCCCTGCCTCCCCATCTTTTAACAATATCTTGATTAGGATTTTTATTTGTACTCTTTTAAAGATATTTATTTCATGGGTTTTTAATGTTTTAATACTGGAAGCTGCTCACAGTCATTTGCTATGAGATGGGTGGCAAATAGATTAATAAGAAAATAAATAAAATCCTTTAACATGTGCTGGGTTGGTAGAACCCAAGACCCCAAGCTCTATTGTTAACCAGACAACATCAACATTGGTACCAATCTGCCTACCAGACATTATTCAATATCAGTGATACTGATAAAGGGTTAATATTAGATTAGAGAGGGCTGTAAAGCACTGTGAAGCGGTATATAAGTCTAATTGCTTTTGCTATTGCTATTCAGAAATAAGTACAAAATTGTCCCTTCAACCCATTATAGATGGACAGAGGCAGAGGCAGCTTTACAGAGGCAGCTAAGTTGCTGTCGTGTAAAAGCACTCTAAAATCATATTATGAAAAATTGAGAATGATATCAGCTGGCTATCTTCTTGTTAATTTATCCCATTAGATTAAAACTGTAAGGGAAAATGAGATAGCAGTTGATCTAATATCAACAAGCATTTGAATCTGGGGAAAAAAAATGGAAAGTAGGAAATGAGAACATTCCAGAACAACTAAAAATAATAGAATGGTAAAATTCATTTAATAAATGTAAGACAGTGCACCAAGCAAAGAAACAACCAGCCTATTCTGAACATTTGGATGGCAGTGTTGCCTCTGAGACTTCCACAGAACCCAACACTTTTGTCAGAATGACAAACCAAGGGCCACATCATTGCAACACAGGTTCTTATGTACTCTTATGTATCCCTTATGTCAGCAGTGGGATTCTACTTGTTCCACTACCGGTTTGGTGATTGTGCATGCACCTAATGCACTTGCACAGATTTACCCACACCAGCTGAGACCTGCAGCGCAAATCAGCTGAGAGGATAAAAAAGAAAAAGTGCAGAGGCAAGTGGAAGGGCTGATCCTGCACTTTTCTCTTCTTTCTCCTCTCAGCTGATTGTCAGAGGATTTTTTTTTAATACTGGTTGGGCTGAACCAATCCAAACTGGTAGCATACCACCACTTCCTTATGTACTCTCACACAAGGCCACAATGTCTACGCAAAAGCTTGCAATGCTCACTTCACCCTCTGTCTCCTTGCCTCCATGTAGTTATCCATGTCATCTTTCCCTACCTTGTAAGCTAAAGCTCCTGAAATCAAAGTAAACCATATGCTTGGCGGGCTTATTCAGAGCACAGATCTCATACTCTTTCAAAACTCTACACCTGCCCAAGGCCAGATGTTTGCAAAGGCGATGGGTTTTGAATGTGCCATCTTCTCTCACTTTACCCCATAACTCCCCTGAGACCACTGAAATCACAAGGTTTAATCAGGGGTTTAGTACTGTTTCAAAACACGGCACCTCAGGAAACCCTTAGAATTATGAAAATGCTATTTTGAAATTGCACTAAAACCAAGCTTGAAGCAACTGCTCCATGGACTTAAGGAGCTGGCAAATAGACAAGCCTTCTCCTGCTTTGTCACAAATAATAGGACAGGATACCTGCTTCTACACCTGTCAGAACCTTCTGTTTCCTCAAACCAATATTTATCTAGCAAGATATACAGGATTTGCAAGTTCTGATATGCATCATTATGTAGGAGAAGTGGGTTTGTCCCCTCTTAAAACTCACTACCTCTTCCAAATGTTCCTTGTCCTGACTGGCAAATGGTTTCCCTTTGGCTGGTGATGTTGGGGGTAGAAGGCAGTAAAGCTAGAAGGTTTAACCAACTACTTTGCTTAATACAACCTGCCTATCCAAATCAGGGCTCCATTTGGGCCCCATCGCAAAAGACTATAGATGCAGGATAGGGATCAGCAATGGGGAATAGCCAGTTTTTTTATCAAATCAGGGAAAGTTGCATAACACTTTAATTCAAAAGTGGGAAAAGATCCTTGCATTTTAGAAAAAATGCCGCTGATGAAATGATTATACTCCATTCCCTTCCATTGCAAAGATGAGGTTTGGAAGAGATAGTGAGTCTTAAGAGGGGACTAATCCACTCTCCCACATTGCAAGACATATCAAATCTTGCCTGCCTTCCTAATAGATATTGAACATGGTTGAGGAAGTAGCAAGTTCTGACGGGTGCAGAAGAAGAGCTCCTGTTCTTTGTGTCAAAGCAGGAGAAGGCAAGTCTAAGCGCCAACTCCCTAAGCCCGTTGAGCAGTTGCTTCAAGCATGGTTTTAGTATCTTTCAAAACATGGCAGTTCTATGGCTCCAGGGTATTTCTGCAACCCTGATCTAACTTGCATTTATCTTCCTTTAAAGCAGCTTGGTACTCTCCAGATCTTTGGACTACAACTTTGACATGTATTTAGCAAAATGCATGGCATGGATCAATAGGAATCTCACTTCAAAATATCAAAAACATTGAAACATTTCATTGCCATCGGGTTTCAGCACAGCATTTAGTCTGATAAATGCCCAAAGGGAGCTGGGTGGTACCTGAACACTAAAGCAAACAAGCAAGTATCAAACATAAAGGAAGTTAAAACTTAGACGTCATTCTCAATGTTTAAGGAAACTAATGATTCAGATCAAGAAATTAAAAGCATGTTCATCACAACACGGAACTTTTCAATTATATTATAGTCGATTTCTCTGAATCCCCCAAAAGCAAAACAGAATTAAACATCCTGCCACCTTGATTGCCACCTTGATCACTAACCAATGTTATTTGGGCCACTTTATGGTGCCACATCACACCTTTTGAATCATATTCCAGTATTGTTCTTTGAGCAGAGTTTCTTTTAGCTCTGGAAATCAAATTGCAAAGCTTCCTTTTTCTTTTCTTTTCCAAATTGCAATAGAAGAATTCTCTGAGGTTTGAGGGCAGGCCATGGCTTGTTTGAGGAAAGCTCATCTCACTCACTCCTACTTCTAGAACCTGGAGCTTTCCAACATATTTCACAGCCAACCTTATCAATGATCCCTAATTTAATCCTTCTAGTTTTCCTAATATGTGCAAAAAAAAAGGGGGGGGGGCTGTTTGCATGAATAAAATGTACCCAATTGTCTCATCATCACTGGGGTACAAGATAGCTATTATTCTATTAAAGTATTCCCCACTTCACCCTCCCATGAGAGGCTGTACAATGTAACCAACAATTCTGGTTGCCGTTAGTGAAAAAATCCTCAATTGGTGAATCCCGGCATCGTATCATCACCATAGCTTTTAGTGGGAATTTATATCTGGCAAGGATGATATTTTAGCAGCCAAACAATTTTCCTGCTGCATCCCCAGTTCAGATTTTTTGGGAGGGAAAGCTCTATGGAACAGAGGCAAATAGAATTTTATTACTCCAGGGGGCGGGGCTTCAACTAAATAGTAATTTTTGGCTTCTCCTATTGGTCCGTTGGAGAGATGGCCAGTTGGAAACATGGTGGTTCATCATGTTTCCTGCCTGTTTTTGGCATTCTAGAGAGAAGAAGAATGAAAGGAATTTCAGTGCTGACTTTAACATGTTTTTAAGATATTGGGGAATAGAAATGGATCTATATGGAAGTGTTCTTGGTTAATCTTTGGATTTATATGTCTGAATCAACAAGTTTTAGCTCTAGATTCAATTGTATAGTCTTCCCATCATTTATTAGTATGGTAAGTCGCCAACCACATGCCATTCATAATAGTATTCTTAGAGTAGTAAAAAAAAATGGGGGGGAAAGAAAACCTCAGCCTGAAAAAGAGTAAAAACATCCCACCAGATTTTACATATGTTCTCAGTGAATCAAGTCTGTGAACAGATTAAGTAAAAATCTTTACTGAAGTAGAGACTAAAGAAGAAGAAGAAGACTGTATAAATGGATGAACTGCTGTTAAAAAGATTGTTGGAAGTAAAATCCATCTGGTTCAGTTCCAAGCTGGGAGAAAGATGCTGTAAATAATTTGGAGGCTGATTGGAAAGAAAGGCTTTATTTATCAATGAACAGAACCAGCTTGTCGTCCTGGGGCAACTGACCAAATGGCTGAAGGAGTAAATGGATCTTGTTTCTATAACTTTGAAGTTTGGGATTTGTGCAACATGGGCTTTGTGTTCTGAAAGGGTGTTGGGTAATTCTTACTTTGGCTGATGGCTATGTCCTGTGTTAGATTTTTGGGTGAGGGGCTGCTAACATTAACCCTATCACTCTGCTTTTGTTAGCTGTCAAAATTGCTGTAAGGGCTTTTGAATATCCTGTCTTGAATGGACTTCTTTTCAGGTGGTATTTGCTTTGCTTATGAATGGACCCATCTAGATAGTTGGCTTCCTCTTTCAATAAGCTCATTATCTCCTTAAGCGCCAGCATCTGCAGTTAGCTTTTTTTTTACAGTGTTTTTTTAGATCTAGCTGGAATATGGAATGGGCTTCAGGCAGTTTTTTTTATTGGTATCTTGGGCTTTGGGCTTTTCTGAGGCTTTTCCTTATGGTTCATATTTCCAAGGCTTTTCCTTATGGTTAATATTTTATTTGAGATAATACGGGGGGGGGGGTTAATTTCTTCTTCCAAAAAATGCAGGACCCCAAACAAATATATAAAACAGTCTGGCATGTATATAAATAATCATACTAACCTTGATGAGAAAGAAGTAGTGATCAGGTCACAAAACAAAGGACTTTTGTGAATGTTGGAAATATCACACCTTGAAATAAACAGTGCAATGTAGTTAAAAGAAACACTGCTGGGACCTGCAACTTAGGAACGATAGAATGAATTTCTGTCTCAATGGCTATTCACTGGGGACACCATGAGAACATTTTTAAAAAGGAGAGATTATATTTGTCTAACAAGCAGCAGCTATGTATTTATTACTCAATAACTTGAGATTATTTTGGATGGTTTGGAGAAAGTATAATAGAACTATTATTTTAAAAATAATAATAACCAGGCATTAAGATGAAATGCAAAAATTGCACAACTCTCCAGGAAATTAAATTCATTATTTGCTTTATTCATTTGCTCTATGGATGCATCCGTGTGCTCTTTTCTCTTTCTTTTGGTGAGAGCAATGGACTGAAAATCTTGAAATTTAAAATCTCCTCTCCCAGCTGTTTCCCCCCCAAAATTGATATATTTAGCCTTTAGACACATTTAAAGACTCTGACCTTGTCATCTGGAAAGTTGACAGCTCCCGTTCAAAAGCCGAGAGCCACACACAATGGGATGAGCTTCCCTTCCTTCCCCAGTTCCTGCCTATCTAGCAGTTCAAAAGATCCAAATGCAAGTAGAACAATAGGTACCACTTTGATGGGAAAGTAACACCATTCCGTGCACCTTTGGCATTTTGGCCACATGATCATGGAAAATGTCTTCAGACTATGCTGACTCCCTCAGCCAAGAAACAGAGTACCTTGCACTACAGTTGAACACAACTGGACAGGGAAACCTTTACCTTTACATTTGTATTGGCGATAACTAAGAACTGCCCCCTCAGATTTTGCAAAACAGAGTCGTATCCAACTCCTTAGAGCAGGATAGGTAAAGGTAAAGGTTTTCTCCTGTCCCGTTGTGTCTCTAGGGGATGGTGTTCATCTCCATGTCTCAGCCAAGGGAGACAGTGTTGTCTGAAGACCTTTCCATGGTCATGTGGCCCCCGTGACTATAAGCCAAGGCACATGGAACCCTAACCCCCATTACCTTCCCACTGAAGTGGTACTTATTTATCTACTCACATTTGCCTGCTTTTGAACTGCTAAGTCACAGGTGTCAAACTTGTGGCCTCGCGTTGCCGTCACGAGATATATTGTGATGCTTTTTCCTTTCACGGAGCTGGGGTGGGTGTGGCCTGCACATGATGCATCTGGCCCATGGGTCACCAGTTTGACACCCCTGTTCCAGGTGGTCAGGAGCTGGGGCAAGTAACTGGAGTTCACCCCATTGCACAGTGCTCAGGTCTCATCTTTAACCACTGAGCCATTAACTGCTATAAGAAACCTTGATGCTTGGTGGCAATCAGTGGTGGGATTAAAAAAAAAAATACCACTGGTTCTGTGGGCATGGCTTGGTGGGCATGGCAGGGTAAGGATACTGTAAAATCTCCATTCCCTCCCCACCCCACTAACCTGCTTTTCAGCTCCATTCTCCTGTGCAGGGCAACAAAGGAAGACCCAACCAATCAGCGGGGACTCTGGAGGCAGAGAATAGATGGAGGCGGGGCCAGTCAGAAGTGATATTTGCCGGTTCTCTGAACTACTCAAAATTTCCACTACAGGTTCTCCAGAACTGGTCAGAACCTGCTGAATACCACCTCTGGTGGAAACCTATAGGAAGCCTAGTGGATGTATATCGGATACAAACCATTCACTGCTCATCCTTTCTATTTCCGTGCTACTAACGCTGTGTAGACGGTCCGTGTATCTTTTGTTTCCTCCCTCTTTCCGTTTTCAGCTGCAGCGGATGTGAGTTGAGGGGATGCCCAGAGGATGCAGAGAGGACACAGCGGACGTTTAACGGATGATAAACGGACATAGAACGTTTGTTGCTCGTATGTCACGGATTTACATCGTACACGGCAGAAAGTTCATCCGCTCAAAAAGTTTTGTGCAGCTCAAAACTTCTTGAGCGGATGAAATCTCAGTGGACGGAGGCTCAAAGGATAGAGCGTATGAAACATGTATGCAGTGAGTACACAACGGATGCATAGCGTTTTCCAAGGGATAGCAAGCTTTTTTTAACGTTTTACATCTTCTTTGCATCCATTGGTGCAGTGTGACATGGGCTTAACATGGGGTGGAAAATGCAATCAGATTTTTGCAGTCTATCGTATAGCCAAAGGGTTATGCCAAACTCTAAATATCTCAGGATGACTTTGGACAACCTAAACAAGTTGATTTCTCTTGAATTCAATTCCTTACCCATACCCATAAACACACAAACATGAACACTTTTTTTTTGTCCATTCCAGGAATGCAAACCTAACCACAGTCACTTTGTTCGGAAACGCATACTCTAAATAAATCTGCTTAGAACAGCATCTTAAGAAACACAAGAGAGGTTTCTCTTAGCTTAACCCATCCTCTTCACCAGAATATACATCAATGGGTCCATGAACCTTCCAGTTTCAAATGCTGATGTAACACTTCTATGGCAAATGTTGACACAGCAAGTTTGTTTTCCCTTGCTGTGCAGAAAGCACCAAGTGTCTTTTGCATTCATAAATCTTCTGCTGGATGCAAAAATAAAGGGATATCCACTTCCCATTCTGGCATCATGCTTAATCCTTGGAGTTCAATATTATATTATTTTCAAATACTTATCAGTACATTCTCTGGAAGAAGAAGAAAAAAATCTTACCCATATGTGCGTTATTTGTATGAATTTATTACACATAAAAGTAAGTCTTTGAACAAAACCCCAAAAACTTGAAACTTTGACAGTCTATTATTGACCTCACCCCTTTCCTAAGAGATCTGTAGGGGGTGTGCATAAGCGCACCAACGTGCCTACCGTCCCTGACCTATTATTTCTTTTTTTTTCTTATATGTATCCATTTCATGTATTCATAACTATGTTTATACTTATACCTGTTATCTTATAATCACATACATACATACATACATACATACATACATACATACATACATACATACATACATACATATTGCAGAACTGAGCACTCTGTCTCCAGCTTCTTCATGCTCTTATTCAGGGGTTTCTCCTCTATTTTCTCTCCTTGTGAATTTCTACCACCACCATCCCAGTCTGTTCAAATGTCCATGAGTATTATACTGTTTCATGTTCCTTGGACTGAGATGTGCAGGTGGGTATTCTGTGGTCATTCAAGCCATGGTTAGTGGGATTTTATTTGAAAAAAAATAAATTCTTATATATAATATAATAATCTCTAACATAAGCAGTCAAGAAATGAAGGTGATGATTGCTGTGATAGATGGAGTAATTGGTCACTCTCTCCTCATTAGTAGCTTAAATGTAATTAATCAGCCAAACCTTTTTGAATCCAGGGATGGGAGTTTATGGCCCTTTAGATATTAGAGGACTACAGAGCCCAACAGCTGCAAGTCACCTGGCCATGATAAGAGAGGCTAGAGTCTATAGTTCAGCAATATTTTTCCATGTACATTCAGGCATCTTTCAGGAAATACTGGGGGGAGAGTAAATAAAGTTTTTCTTCAAATAAAAAATGAAGGATGGTTGTTGTTGTTGTTGTTTTTGGATAAGCTGGCTCATAGACACTCGTTTGCAAGCAGACAAATAACTGTCTGTATAATGGCAGAAAAACGCAACGAATTAGAAAAAGTTACAGCAAAGTCCCCAAAAAGTTATATTAAAGCCCTGCAGAAATCAATACAAATTTGCTTTGCTACGCCTAGCTTGCCCCATTCACTTCAATGGAACTAAAGAAGGGATTCAAAGAAGAGATTTATTGGGCACAGGTTACAAACTATGATTGCAACCACAACCATGGATACAGCATTCAGATGTTTCCCAGTCCGGTTCTGCTCACCCAATGTATTCCCTAACCATTCAGGGCCTTAATCTCGCCTTAAACTACACCCCAACCTTGTTGTTCATTGGTAGACCAGTCAGTTCTTTGCCAATCCTTTAGCCCAAGGGTCTTCAAACTTGACAGTGTTGGAAGTTAAAACCCACCCATCTCCTAGAAAATAGAAATATCCTAGGAAATATTAAAAAGGCAGAATATTTCCCCTAAAAAGAATAGATACTCAGAAGCAGAAATTCACCTCAGAAGCAGAAACTCAGCCCCCTTTTGCTCATGGGCCATTACTCTGGCCTAGGCCAGCCTATTTTACATAACAAAGATCTCTAGGTAGAACTATAGGAATTGCCCAAAGTCCTTTCATTACATCATCACCCAGCAAGGCTCATCCAAGCCTAGGATTCAGGACAGCCGACAGAGTGCCCCTGCATGGACTCATGGGAGTCTGACAACAAATCAGAATATAAGGTCAAATTCAAATCCCAACAGAGGATATAAAACCCAAGCACTTTCAGCATCTCAGCCCTTCCTTCTTTGGAGCTCCAAGCCATGTGGTCCTGTCCACCATTAAATCATATTTCCAAACAGCCTCCATGTTTCCAGTATCATTTTCCCCACTTGGAACTGAACCCAGAAGGATAATTCTTCCAACAATGGGCTTTAAGACTTGTGGACTTCAACTCTCATAATTCCTCCTCCAGTCATGTTAGCTCAGGAATTCTGGGAGTTGAAGTCCACAAGTCTTAAAGACCCCTGCCTTAGCCACTGAAGCAACTTTGTAATATATGGCTACCTGTTCCAGGAAATATTAGGGGTAACTTGGCAAGTTACTTTTCTGAGGTCTCTGATAATAGAGAATCAAATAGAGAACTGGAAAGCCAAGCCAAGCAAACAAACTTATAACCAACACTTTTAAAACAAAACAGAGCAGGCCCATCTTCTACATCAATCTCTTGAAGAAAAAGGCGTTCTGATCTCTTCAGAAAAAGAGCCTTAGGCAAGCTTTAAAATGAATCTCTCCCTCCTTGCTTCCTCTCTTTCCCTCTCCTTTTCTTTCTTTGAGGCTGGGTCCCCCTGGGATGGAAGTCTGCTGAGTGAACAATCTTGGTAAAGTCCACAGCATAATCCTGGGAAGTCACATCTCCAACTGTCCCATTAGCTCCGTAACCCTAGATTCCTTCCAACAGCAGGAGCCAAGGCTGTCAGCTCACTAGCATTTGAAGAGATTGTTCAGGTCATTGTTTGTGCCAGCAGATTTCCCTTCCAAGATGACCTAACAGGGGAGAAAGGAACAACAGTTTGTCACTTGGCTCAGTGGAGAGGCTTAGCTCAAAATCTCTAGCCTGGGGTAAGATATACAAAGGTATATCTTGGGGTAAGATACACACTATTCTCCCAGTGACAGGGATGGCTGTTATCTTTGGCGAGGGCACCTCTTCTACCTCTGCTTCAGTCCACTTTGCTTCATTACAAACTCCTTTTAAACATAGTTTGTGTGATTGAATGTTTAAAACAGGCTTTGTTCTTTCACCCTTTTCAGAGATGAGAAATGGCACTCTGCAGGACAGACTTGCTTCTACCAACAGGCTTCTTTGAATGGTTATTCTGGGTATACATTTTTCAAATGATGGTTATTGTAGTTCAGCCCAATGTGAATAGAGCGTATGGAGAGCCTGCCCCGATTTTCTATCTATCAAAGCCCAACAGAAAAGAACAAAACCTCCAGTTCCTGAAACAGGCAAGCAAAACTTACCTCCGAGTGGCGTTTGCCAGTAGCTGTGAGTGTCAAACTGCTGTAAATTTATCTTGTTCTAAAAAACAGCAGGAGTTGGCCCTAAGAGTTTCATAATTAGGAACAACACCGAGTCCCTATCTTCCTCTGCTCCTTGCCAAGTAGGAAACTCTTCACTTGGTTAAAAAAAGTAGAATGGCTAGAAATGTTTCTACTTTTTCCATTTCACTACTTTTTCTCTGTCACTGGTTGGACAGGGCTGCTTGATTTTTACATTGCCATGAGATCCATGTGATATTTAGTGACAACTAAAGGAGAGGGGAGGGGAGGGGAAGGGAGAGGAGGGGAGGAGAGGAGAGAAGAGAAGAGAAGAGAAGAGAAGAGAAGAGAAGAGAAGAGAAGAGAAGAGAAGAGAAGGGAAGGGAAGGGAAGGGAAGAGGATTACTCACTATGTTTCTGAAGAGTTAGTCCAAAGCAGAGGTGGTATTCAGCAGGTTCTGACCAGTTCTGGATAACCGGTAGCGAAAATTTTGAGTAATTCAGAGAACCAGCAAATATCACCTTTGACTAGAGATTCCCCTGCCATGCCCACCAAGCCATGCCCACAGAACCGATACTAAAATATTTTTATTCCCACCACTGGTCCAAAGGTTGGAAATGAGCATGCTGTTCCAAATAGCATATAAACTGATTTCAAGAACACAAAATGCCAGATTATCAGGATACATTAATAGTCATACTGTTCTGAACAATGCACCTTTCAAAACATATGCACAAGCAGCACTGCTGTTTGAAAGTAGAGGCACAAATGGTGCCCACCTCCTGATATCAAAATGAACAGTATCCAGGGTTGTCCAAAGAAAAAGAGTCAAAAAAGTCAAAATGGATTCAACCATAGAACTGAAGCCATACTCCTTTATGTTACAACACATGTAAAAGGGCAAGGCTTTGATTGCATAATTGTTTCTCCATCTTGACTTTTTTAAAAAACTTCTTTGATAGAATTGAAACTCAATGTTTTTTTGGCAAGGCAAATACGCCTGTGCACAATTTATCCATCTCAGGCCAGTGCAAATAGCAATAGCACTTAGACTTATACACTGCTTAACAATGCTTTACTGCCCTCTCTAAGCCATTTACAGAGTCAGCGTATTGGCCCCAGCAATCTGGGTCCTCATTTTAACCAACAAAGCCTGTGTCAATCTTCAGCTGGTGAGAATCGAACTGCCAAATTGCAGACAGCCAGCAGTTAGCAGAAGTAGCCAACTGTAACAATACAAATTCAAAGAGCTATAATAAATAACCATTTGCTTTTCAATTTCTACTGCATGGATTAGTTCCTCAACTCTATCAAATGCTAAAACTGGGTTTAACAACCAAAGTAGTTTGGCAGCTTTTTCCAAAATATTCTAGGCTGCAGAATTTTCTGTAGAATCACAAGTCTGATTTGGATTAGAGATTACACACAGTTCCAACTCTGCCTAAAGAACTATTCAGCTTCATGATGCCCTTGATAAATCTGTTAAAATGAAGGAATGGAAAGGCCGTCTAAAAAACTATTTGCATTTTCAGTTTTATAATAAGCGAAGCCATCTGACAGTGAAAGAAGATTTTCAAGTTATTAACACCATCATGGTCGTTATTATTTTGTTTATTTTTCTGTGTATCATGAAGCATTCTGGGAATAATATTTCAGCAGGCACTAGACACTTTTATAGCACTTTCAACGTGCATGTTTACACAATTGGGTGCAAATCTTACCAATTTTAATGTTACTTATTCCCAAATAAGCATGTACATAAGATTGCAGCTTTAGATTCTGTCTGTAAAGAAATTCTTACTGCAACTGTAAAGAGAACTGTTTCTTTGCATCATTTCAGAATTACTTTGTACTTTTCTTTATCACTTGTGTACAGACTAGTACATATATTAAATGCAATTAAGTCATTAAGAACAGCCAATAGAGAATCCTATGTTTAGACTTATATTGCTTGCAGAATTTTATCCTCCAGTGTCACTTATGTGACCTGCTACCTGTAATTTCCCGCTTGCCATTTATCCCAAGCAATTGCTTTATTGCAGCATTTCATTTTCAGCTCACATTCTGAATTATTTTGCCTGACTTTCACAAGTTTGAAAAACTTCTGTTTAACACCATGATATTCAACAGCCAGAATATCAACAACAAATGTCACGTCAGTTAAAAGTTACTAAGGACACAGTGCAGGCATGAGAGCTTTACAAACGTGCTATCTATATAGAATGCCTTGGCACTCTCGTGGCATAATGGTTGCTGCCTTAGCCCCTAATATTTGTAATTTAACAGGGCATGCATGAATGTCCTTTTTTGGTCCTCTCCCAAAAGGTTGGAGCAAATGCTTGAAATCTTGAAGGAGAGAGGAGTGATGGTGGCATGGAGGTTTAAGACATTTAATTAATTGAATTGTTGCATTTTAAGGGGCAAGATTAAATTTTTAAGCTTTGCATAGGCACTGAACTGAACATTAATCCTTCACATTTCTCCATAATGGGACAATACTGCCCAATTTTGGAAAATGGGCCTCCAGGTCAGAACTGAAGAAGCTTCTTGGATGAGAAGGGAAACATCTTCAAGGAAAAACAAAGAAAGCCCAGTTGCCTTTTTGAAAAAGCACCTTTGGGACAGTGGTGGGATTCAAAAAAATTTACTACCAGTTCTGTGGGCATGGCTTAGGGGGCATGACAGGGGAAGGTTACTGCAAAATCCCCATTCCCTCCCCGCTAGCCTGCTTTCCAGCTCTGTTCTCCTGTGCAGGGCAACAAAAAGAAGACCCAGCCAATCAGCTGGGACTCAGGAGGCAGAGAATAGATGGGGCGGGGCCAGTCAGAAGTGGTATTTGCTGGTTCTCTGAATTACTCAAAATTTCCACAACCAGTTCTCCAGAATTGGTCAGAACCTGCTGAATACCACCTCTGCTCTGGGACAATGTCTATGGAGATTCTCAATCATCCAAGTCATGGTTGTCACAAAGGTGTTTTCCAAAAGGCAACTGGACTTTCTTGATTTGCTTTTTCCTTGAAAATGTTCCAAGAAGCTTTTACAGTTCTTGGATGAGAAGCAAAATGTTTTCAGGGGGGAAAAATAAAGTCCAGTTGCTTTTTGGAAAAGCATCTTTGAAACACTCCAACTGTAACTGATACGTGCTTAGACAATAATATGGCTATAATTTTTGGACCTAGTAAAGAGACCATTAGCCTCACACACGACTTCCATTTTACATATACAATTAAGGGGAAATTCCATATAGTTTAGCATGGCATACATTCCCAAGAAAGCAAAAATAAGTTCCAGTTATGAACCATCTATCAATTCAAAATCCTCTGCATGAAGGGGCTCGGCTGAGCAGCACCAAAAAAGAAATAAAATTAAACATCTTTGGTGCTTTTTCAAGCAAAATGCCTTGCAGGGGAAAGGAGTCACAATCTGGCCTCAAATTGGAATCACCCTTGTAAGCTGTAACCCCAACTCACTGTTTTGAATTGGGAAACCAGGCCTTGTCATACTGGTGGCTTGCAGGCCAGATGCATCACATGCAAGCCACACCCAACCCAGCTCCGCAAAGGCAAAATAAATCATCGCGCTATGTCACGACATGTCACGTGACACAATCGAGTTTGGCACCCGTGTTCTAAACTTCCCACAAGCTCATCCAGAAAGGCCCTAAGACAAAATCCAAGTCTCTGGAGTCCAGAAGAGGGAAGTCTTGAGATGCAATGAACTGAAAGGAGTAGAGAGTTCATAAACTGGATATGGCACTTTCTTCTCATTTGCAGAGTGGAAGGGAATGATCTTTGCTTGATCTAGAAATTTCACGATACTATATAGTTTTGTATGGAAGCGTTACAATGTTTGTGGTTTTATTATCTGTCCACTTCTTCAGGGACCGTATCATGTGAAGAAATTGGAGGTAGAACTGCTGAAATGTTCTCTGAATAGGTAGATCACTGTGTTTCCTTCTCCTCACTCACCCCCAAATGTGAGCTTGGTTGATGAAGTCACTGGTTTGCTGTAGTTCTGTCACAGCAAGTTGCAATACATAACCAAACTTGGCTGATGAACTTGCTCTACTAAGCATCATCAGATAGGGATGTCAGTCCTTCAAGGTAGACCAAAGTAAGAAACCAAACTCATGAATACTAATACTACTTTTAAAATAAAGTTACTACTATATTACTGGGAAACTGCCCCCCTTGTCAGTCTACAGGAGTGCTGATTTGCCACCAGCCTATCAAGTACTTAAAAGGCGAGGGCTAGGCAGCAAAAACAAACGACAGCTAATGACTTAAAAGCCAGCCATCAACACACCCCCAATCAACATCTAAAAAGCCACTTACAACAGGCACTATAAATACCACACACAGAACAGCACACATTCTGCTAGGGAGAAGTTCCCTGAAGATGGGCTCCAGCATGAATCTGAAAGCCTGGAAAACAAAACTTCTGGTCCCACTTACCGAGCCAGATTGGATCCTGCAACATTCTCCTGGGACATATATATTCACCTTCATTTGTGATTCAAGTTACTACTTGAATATCAGTTTACTTCTGACAACTTAGGACTTAGTAGCTAATAAGTACTTACTATTTACTACTTAGTACAATTTATTATTCTACGATGCGGTGACTATTTATTATTTTATTATAAGGTTACTGTAGAAGCGTGGAAAATCAGGAGACAGGAGACCAGCGTAACTTCAGCTCTTTATTCTAGGTATGGATCTGTGTTGCCTTTAGCGAGCCACGGCAGCTTTTCTTATAGAGCTAGCCGGCGGCTCTCACCCAATGACAGCTTTCTGAATCTCCCGCGATCGGTTTGTCCAATCACAGGAGATTCCTTACTAACCAATCACCATCGTGTGTCTCGGCCAATCACAATGCAGTTCATTTCAGCCAATCAGGTTAGGGTATTACAAGAATGTTAATATGTAACAGTTACAGTAATCAAATCTTGGAAATTTTGAGTGTGCATGAGAGTCTTGTCTGAGAAACTCACTCAGGTTACAGTTCTGGCCCAGACTCATTTCTTTTATCTTACCATTGTCTTGGTTGCGACTCTTCCTCCTGTTCCTTGAGATTTTTTCTTGTTCCCATTACAGTGAATGAGTGCTCGGATGAGAAACAACCAGGAAATCTCAGAGCTGTAGGCTAGATTGGGGAGTCAAGAAAACATCCCGGAAGAAGACAATTGAAAAACAACTTCCATGTTGCTGCCAGGAAGATCAGGCCTTGTGTTAGTCTCAAAGGAATCCCTTGGTTGGCATAAACCTTCCCACAAATACCTTAGTTCAGGGGTTTCAAACTCAAGGCCCATGTGCTGGATCCAGCCTGTGAGGTGCTTAAAGGGCCAACCTAGTAACAGCGAAGGACCAGTCCATGCAGCCCTCCTGAGCTGTTTTCACTGACAAAGGGTTCCAGGAGGCCATTGCAGCCAAAAATGGATCTTGCAAGGGCAGTCCTCCTGAGCTCTGTTTTTGCTGGCAGAGGGTTGCAGGAGGCTGTAATGCCCCTGTGGGAATCTGATTTGGAGGGGGAGGCCAAGCAGCTGACAGGGAGCGGGAGTTTGGCTCTGTTCGCTGTCGAAGAAACTGGGGAAGGTCAAAGACCTGATGGGCAGAGCAGGGAAGAGGTAGAGCAAGGGAGAGGGAATTTAGAGGAAGAACCAGGCCCACCCCCTCTTCATCCCAGGGCACTCAGGAAGGAATGGAGAAGGGAGCATTGTGAGTTGCATGGCTTACAGGGGAAGAAAGGGCCCTGATACCCTTCATTAGATGCAGCTGGGAACACAGTGTTTAAAAAGGGAAGCTATGCACAGTAAAATTGTTGGGACCAAATCGTGAATTATCTGGTAACGTTAAGGCTTGTCTGGGTTCCTGGCATCTTCCCAACTATGTGTGTTTTGTTGGGCTTTCAAGTCTGCAATTCCTTCTCCTGCCCTGTCAAGTTAATTACTGAAGCATGGTTTGTGTGGATTTTTATTTACAGTTTTTATATATTTTGACCCATCCCCTGGATCATCACAGAGGCAGTGTTGCCAAAAATGGAGCTCGGGACAGGCACTCCCGACATGAGTGATATCGAGCTGACCATGCGCACCCTGGCCATACCCACCCTGACCCCCTCCCCCAAGGTCAAACACAACCCTGATGTGGCCCTCAATGAAATCAAGTTTGACACCCCTGCCTTAGCTGTAACAGACAAACAAAAAATTAGATCCAGGCCATCTTTGTCTTGGAATCACCACATCAAGGTTTCACCACAAAGTTTGAATTAAATTATCAGAGTGCTGCAATTTATCCAAGAAATTTCTCCTTGCCATAAAGTTGCTTAAGTTAGTCTATCATTTTATCAGTGATAGTACAGCTGGTGGAAAGTAGTTTGTTAACCTTTTTTTTTCTGACTTTAGAGCTCCAGCCAGCCATTCCAACTGCCTGATCAGAAAATGGAGGTATTAGTGCTCATTATGCTTCCCTTATACATAGAGGCAAAATGCTGCTCTGTAGTTTGGCAATTCTTTGATCTAACTCTCCCCAGACTGGATCACCTTACTTCACTTCCTTGGTCATAAAGGTAAAGAATATTCAATCTGGGATTTTCATTCCTTGAAATTGGAAACTTTTATCAGATTTCAGCCAGCAATCAGAGCTGTAACCAATTAAGAAAACTCATAAACTTCTGATAAAGTAATTCTTTATTGAAGAAAGGTTAGGAAGCCACAGTGAAGAATTCTGCTGACTGTTGTTTCAAGAGCAAGCCCATCTATAGAAACCATATTCACATGCTTTTTCATGATTTTCTCATCCCCACCCTATGCAGGTAGTCCTCGACTTACAATTGAGCCTGAAATTTATGTTGCTAAGCGAGACATTGGTTAAATGAACTTTGCACCATTTTACAATCTTTCTTGCCACAGATTTGTTCAACAAATCACTGCAGATGTTAAGTTAGTAACACGGTTGTTAAGTGAATCGGGCTTCCCTATTGACTTTGTTTCTCAGAAGGTCGCAAGAGGTGATCATGTGACCATGGGACACTACAACTGTCATAAATACAAGTCAGTTGCCAAGCATTTGAATTTTGAACACATGACTCTGGGGATGCTGCAATGGTTGTAAGTGTGAAAAACAGTCCTAAGTTCCTTTTTTTCATTGCCGTTGTAACTTTGAACAGTCAATAAATGAATTGTTGTAAGTCAAGGACTATCTGTATAATAGATACTCAACTCCTCTTTTGCATAGTAAGATTGAATTTTTGTAGTGACCATGTAAGAAGTAACACTTACTCACCAGTGGTGGGATTCAAAAAGTTTTACCACCGGTTCGGTGGATGTGGCTTGGTGGGTGAGGTTTGCGCGCATGCACACACTTTGCATGCACATGTATGCCAAACTTGCACTTTGTGCAGGCACAGAAATGTTCCAACTCACCTCCTGCAAGCCTGCACTCTTTCAGTCGCTTCAGCAGCTGCTGCGCAGCACTCTGCTGTGCCATGCAAAGCAGCTGTGCTTCAAAAGCAGGGGATAAAGGTGAGTATGGGAGCCCAGGTGGGTGGGTGGGCCCAACAGCAGAGCATTGGAGAGAACCAGTTTGGTCTCCACTCCTCATTGCCGCTACCGGTTCAGGAGAACCTGGGGTGAACCAGTAGAATACCACCACTGTTACCCACCCTTTCTGTAAAAGCTGTTCAAAGAGCTTTGAATGGTTTAATCTTGTCTTTCAAACATGTCTAAGATATGTAAGCAGTATTTTAAGATTTGTTTTGTGTAATTTTATGTTTTGTTATGTGCTTTTCTGCGTTATAATTGCAGGAGTCCCTTGGGAGTGTGGCAGCATTAAAATAACACAAATAAATAAATTAGTTCTTAGTGCTATGAAGTTTTACTCCAGAGACAGAGTCCCAGAAACCAGAGAGTTGTTGCCATTTAAGGGATGAATGGAGAGAGAGAGAAAAAAAAGAATGAGAATGAGAATTCAATTGCAGATAGCAACAAAGAGCCACGATCTGTATTAGCAAAATACAAAAAAGCAGGAAGTTGTATTTATGTTATCAGGACATATCATGGGGAAAAAATCTAATTTGAGTCCCAAGGAGGAATTATATACAGGAAGAACTGAGAATCTGCCGAGATGTCATATTGTCATATTTCCCCTCGAATAAAATCTAGCTTGCTCCACTCAGGCTATTCCCCCGATTGTTGTAATCAGATCTTCGAAGAAGGACCAAAAATATATCAGTCTGCAAGCAGCAAAGGTTTGCATTATTCTTCTGTTGCTGTTTTGTTCCAACAATTTTAAATATGTTCTTTGGGAACTTTCTTTTTTTCCAGGGATAAGAAATGCACAATCAATACAACTAAGCATCATATCAACTCATGGTTCTTAAAAATAAAATGTAAAAAAGAGCTCATTTCATGCTATAAAAGAGTGATGAGCTTCAAGGTTTGCTATTCTTCAGTTGAAAAAAGGCTCAGCCACGGAAGGGAATGCTTTGTAAAAACAAGACACAGCACAACAATGCCAATGCCATTTTCATAGACCTTTGTATGTTATCCAAAGGTTTCAAATACTTTTTTTGTGCAGCTTTTATACAATGAAGCCTGATCTCCCACTGGAGTGCTTTCAAAAGTAACTGTGACAAACACCAGGTACAGTTCCTATAAAACCCCAGCGTACGTCCATTCTTGCCAAGGGAGCTGAGAGTTGTTTAAAACAACCTTTCTCATTTAAAACAGTCAACGTAGTTACATTTGTACAAAAAGTTAGATGTTGTGTACAGGTGAGCTTTTTACAATACTAGATAAGAGGGGCTGGAAGCTCACCCTCTGTTTATAGATGCCACACCACAAGGAATTTGTAAACTTGTGTCTGATAAATTCTCAAGTAGGAATCCAGGAGATAAATAATCAAAGTGGTGTTTTAACAACAGTCATGGAGCACCGACCACCAAGTGGATTCACCTTTGTGCTGCAACTTTCAATATAAATTTAATAAACCAGGAGTGATCTGGGGAAACAGCCTTGACTTTTGCTTTTCTTCTTGTAAGTTGGCCTTTTTGTTTTTAAAGAAAACCTGTTTGTTTTTTTTAAATGTGCACGCACGCACACACACACACACACTTTCACACAAACACTTTCAAATCAATTCTGGTGACTGTTTGAATAAGTACCTCCAGTTTTCTTGGAAAGATTTATCAGAAGTGGTTTGACATTGTCTCCCTCCTAGGGCTGAAGGTGACTGACTGGCTCAAGGTCTCCCAGTTTCTAGCCTGGTGTACTAACCATTTACATAAAACTGGCTTTCTACATACATATATACATACATACATACATACATACATACATACATACATACGTACATACGTATGTATGTATGTACGTACATACATACGTACATACATACCAGTGGTGGGATTCAAAGATTTTTACCACCAGTTTGGTGGTGTGGCTTGGTGTGTGTGCATGTGCCACACAAATTAATCAAACACCATGTTTGTTAATACTATGGTCTATAAGTGAATGCCATGGTCGTTAAATGAATTCATTTTATCCAATGGGTGTTTTTTTGCTAGAAACCAGAAATAAATTCCACAAACTGGCAAAAAATGTCAAAAATTGCAGTTATAAGACTGCAGGACAGTGCAATGGCTCTAACCGTGAACCCAAGCAGCCAAAATGGGATCATGTAATTGGGGGGAGTAGGCCATAAAAGAAACTGGATCCTCGATATTTAGGGGGGATTCCATTACAGCTTCAAATGATTATTAAGCAACCAGTTGTTAAGCAAGGACTACCTTAGAACCAGCAGTTGCAATGTTATAGGATGTTAAAATATACAATCTTTCTAGCAGTGGTGGGATTCAAATAATTTAACAACCAGTTCTCTGAGGTCAGGTTGTCTGTTGTGGGAGGCATGTCCCATTCCCGTCTCCCAGCTCCACCTTACATGCGGGATGAGCTTCCCACAACAGCTGAACCATGGACCCTGGATGAACCAATTGTTTAATTACACACCTACCCACAAGTATCACAGTGGATCCTGGGTGCTGTGTTGCTCTGCAATGGTGAAATGGGCAAGGAGGAGGAGCAGGGAGAAAAAAGAGAGAAAGTGGCCTTCTCCTTCCTTTGTTGCCTGTTTCTCCATTGCAGCGCAGCACTCAGGATCAGCTTTGATAGCAGGGGTGGGTAATTTAACAAGCAGTTCACTTGAATCAGTGTGAACCGGTTGAATCCCACCACTGCTTTCTCGTATATATTCATTGCATTTACAGTGCATTTCATTGCGGGATATCTTGCTCGCGCTTTAAATGCAGCAGATGCTGCATTGCATGAGTTTCTGCGCCAAGCAACAATTCTGATTCAAAGAATTTTGCAAACATTGGTGCCTTGCACAAAAGAAAACTCCAATAGAAATCCTGCCCAAAGAAATCCTGCTGCATATCTGCATTCAGCTTCTTCCCAGAAAGCTTGTATAGCATCCTGTTCAAAAAGCTAATTAAATACACTCTGAGCAGTATGAGACTTTTTTTTCCTTGTTAAACATTTGTAAAGAGGCTATGCAGTTGTAAGTCTAACCTCAGAGTTTTGAATCCTTAGTAAAGACCTTGTATCCTCAATGTGGAACCATGAATGGAGGGCTTCCCTTGACTTTTCCATCAGCTTTTCCAAGCCCCCTGCCCCAATTTTAATTTAAAATATTAATCTGCCATGCTGTGTTATCTTATTCTCTAAAAATCTCTTTGGCCCACAGGTTTTCTTAAGAAATATTTGCAGGTGCAATTTTTGCTCCCAAAAAAGGACAACAGAACACTGTTTACTGCCTATTAATTTGTATTAATTTTTGTCTACTTGTCTAAAAGGTTTAATAAATATTTTTATCAGGATAAGGATACAGTAAATTGGACAATATAGAACATTCCAAAAGGAGGATTGCTAAAGAAGTTAGCAGATTGCAATCTGTTGCATGTGTGTTTTGTTTAGCACATTCATTGTCAGCCTTTAAGGTAGTTGGAAGAATTATCCTTCTGGGTTCAATTCAAAGTGGGGAAGAAAGACACTGGAAACATGGTGACTGCTTGGAAAGATGGTTTAATGGTGGACAGGATCAAATGCCTTGGGTGAAGAAAGAAGGAAAGGCTGAGATGCTGAAAATGCCTCGGTTTTATACCCTCTGTTGGGATTTGAATTTGACCTTGTATTCTGATTGGTTGTCAGACTCCCTTGAGGTCATGCAGGGGCAACTCTGTAGGCTGTCCTAAGTCCCAGGCTTGGTTGAGCCTTGCTGGATGATGATGTAATGAAAGGGCTATGGGCAATTCCTATTATAGCTCTACCTAGAGATCTTTGTTATGTAAAATAGGCTGGCCTAAGCCAGAGTAATAGCCCATGAGCAAAGTGGAGCTGAGTTTCTGAATGTGAGGTAAGTTTCTGCTTCTGAGTTTCTTCTCTTTTTAGGGGAAATATTCTGCCTTTTTAATATTTACTGAGGCATTTCATTTTTCTAGGAATGGGGTGGGTGATAACTTCCTACAAGGTAGTCCAGAGAACAAGCATCAACCATGAGTTTTCAAAGAGGAACTGGACTTCCTTGATTTGACCATTTGTTGTCTGTTTGACAGGAATGCTTCTATCCAGTTATGCAGCTGTCCAGAGATACCATAAGATTTTA
>BHFT01033019.1:0-22500 GCA_004320025.1 Laticauda laticaudata
AACGTTGCCTAGATACTTCCAATTCTACGCGGGAGAAAACCCGAATAACCAAAGATCCATATATATATATATATATCTCCTACATTACTATCGGGGCCTCATGTGGCTTGGTTTATGCTATTTTTTTTTCCACATTAAAATCCTCTCCATATAACAGGAGTATAAAATAACTTTCTTCACTTGAGAATCTTTTAAAATGTGTAGCATCTTACTAAGAAAACCTTATTAAATTGTCTTTTTTTTCTCCCAATGGAACTGAATATCTTTAAGAGCATAAAAGAGATATAATCATCTCTAGAAAACTCCAATCCCTAGGCTACCAGAAAAAGTTAAGGTGTGAACTACTAATGTTGCAGAGAAGTGTGTTATGGATTACTGTTGTTCACCGACTATGTTGGATTTATAGGATTGTAACATACTGAAGGCTTGTAAGAATCTATGTTGAAATGTGAAAATGTACAAGTGGCCTTTGCTTAATGATCTCTCTTCCAGTGACTGTTGGAACTTAAAATGATGCTAAATGAATGGAATATATGACCAGCCCTTATACTTATGAGAGTCATGTGATTTCCATTTGCAGTCTTCTTTACCACTTTCCTACAAGCAAAGTCAATATATAAACCAGAAAGAAGTTGAAAATGGTGATTATGTGACATCTTTGCTTAATGACCCATAGCAATTTTTAATAATGACTACCATAAGTACCAGAATTTATGTCGCTAAGTGGGGAAGTTATATAATGCCATGCTTTCCAAACTCATTGTTTAGTGATAGAAATTCTGATTCCAATTACTGTAATTAAATGAGAACTACTGTACTCTTTCCAAAACCTACAAAAATTGTAGTGTACTAATATTACATAGAAACATATTTTTAAAAAATATGTCAAAAATAGATATTTTTCAATTCAGTTTGGTTAAATAATTGAAAGAGTTCAGATTCTTCAAGATGCACTGATTTGTGTTTAACATAAAACATGTATATGCTTCTAGAGTAGCTCCATTCATTTGGTCTAAAGTTTTATGAAAGAAAAGTTGGAGAGCTTGAAAAGAAGATTTGGATTTGGGAATAAATGGCTGCTTAGGACTTTAACAGAATGCATATTTTCTTGGCGTGATGATAAATCTTTATAAACAGTAGCTACATTTTAAAATTATGACCCTCTTACACTGATGAGGAGTTACTCACACAAGCAATCCTGCTTGAAGTTCCATTGAGATTTGGCTGATGACACAGAGGGCATGAAATACGTCTTTCTCACATTTACATTAGCATAGTGGCCAATAATTTACCCTAATGGAATTTAAATGGTGAAGAAATCTTAAAAGAGTCCTGTGTTAATAAGCAGAGGCAGTTTCATGTACACTAAAGAAAGTTGGGAAAATTTGAGGATAAAATGCTTTTAAGATTCTGAGAAAATACAATTATGATATTATAATACTTGCTTCTAAAAATCATATGATTGAATTAAAATATTCTGATTCTTTCTCAACTAACCAAAGATTATAAGACCTGGGAGATAGTGTGCAGAGATTTTTGTTCTATAACCATGTCACTGTTACACAGGGTTGAGAGGGTGGTGGAGGCTGGCACTGGTACAACCATAGCATCTTCTTGATTCTGGCAATGCAGTAAATGATTTGCCACCAGAGATGTCACTATCTGTCTGTTGAGTGCTATGGACATTTCAGCATGCTGTGAAGATGCCATCTTTTTTACTCTATTGCAGTACCAGGAAGAGAAAAACTTCTAATCTGCTTCTATTATGTGCCATAAAAAAGTATCCTGACATTGGCATCTTAGTTACTTTCATCCCAAACAAAAGACAAAGTCCACTATTTATGAAGCAATTTCAACAATTGATACCATCTGCATCATTTCTTAATTGACATTCTTATGAAATCTACTGTACATCAATTTACATCATTATGTACCTGACTCAAATAATATAAATATGTCAATTATGTAATTAAATGATCTAAATGTCTGCAGTAATGTAAATCAGGATTTAGCAGACGTTTTGGCTCAATGAATATTTCTTCCCTTCTAATGGTTTGTTAATTCAATGTTTTGCTGTAATCCTTATTTGTCAAGCACTTCTCAATTTCTCCCTAAATTCTGAACTTTATATCAAGTAAGGGGGCATGATGGAATGAACTGGGAACTGAAAGTTTTATCAGAATAATTTAGGCATTTGTTGATCAAAGAAGGGACCTTTCTAAAAATAGAAAATGACAAACATATGTGAAGAACATATTCAATGTTCAAAGGTGAATGCTTCTGTTTTCTTTCCTTATAAGTATTGAGACAGTGATAGAACATCCTGCTTTTGATTTAATTGTTTCTGGTTTACTTCACAAGGAATATTTAGGGGGCATGCAACTTTTAAAACTATGTCTACTTTTGCCTGAAACAATCTCTCTTTGTGGTCTGAATACACGGAGGCACTTTTATATCATAATAGAAGAGAACTAACCAAGAGATCCAACCAGCCATCTGTTACATCTGTTTCCTTTTTTCTGCCTAGCTGAGCCTTCGGGTTTTGCAAGGTGCTTATGGCAGCTTTCCTGAAGTTGGCAAGGTGGTTGCATTTTCTTTGACAGCTGACAAAACTGGTGAGCTTTCATCTGTGCCAAATATAACTACTTAGTGAAATCAGTTTGACCTTGGATAGTACCTGTCTCTGAGCTCATGAAATGGGCATCTGTGAGCATTTGTAGAATTAAATGATATAAAGAATCTTTTCCATTTGAGATTAATATTTAACCAAAAAAGGAAATCCCTTCCTCCCTCACACAGGTAGACAGATTGCTTTGCTAACTCCAGATGTTCACTTGCTTATTCTGCCAGTTTGAACTCACTACATATTATTGAAGAGAAATAATAAAAAGGAATGACTATAGTATGGTTAGCTTTTGCCAATATAAGTAAAAATTAAGATTTTGTATGTGGTGAATTATTTTAAATAAGTTACTAAAATAACAGTATTTTAAAGAGTAAAAATATTACTTACAATATGTATTGTAAAAACTAGAAATCTAATAAGAATGAAATGCAATTAATAAATAAGTAGCAAAGAAAAAAAGCAAAATATTTTTTATTTTGCTATATAGGGGCACATAAAATTAAATGGGTATAAAATAGTAGAAATGCCTGAGACAAGGGGAACATCACTGACACTAAAAAGACTCAATATTGTCTCCAGCTTTTCTTTTCAATAGGGACATTATGCAAGCAGACCTGCAGTGAACATAGACTTCTGCCTTAGAGTCTCTTTCCTTATTTCCCTTAATCTTATGGGTACAAGAAAGGGAGTGAACAGTTATCTAAGGATAGAAGGATTCCTTGAGATAGTCTGGTTCAGAGTAAAATAGAGTAAAAATAAATCAATAAGTCAAAGTGACCACTTTTGAAACCATACATTGCAGAATACCAGAGCCTAGAATTGCAGAGCTTAGGCCCATAGTATTGGCCTACATCCAATCCATCGCCCTCCTTGGGTTATAATTTTATGTTATAATCTTGGACATCTATATGAGTTAGACTAAAGGACAGATAAAGCTGATATCATTTGCTTATTGCTGATAACTTAGACCATATATTTAGACAATTACCCCCAATGTTTTATATTTAAGAATATGGGACATAAAAGTCCTGAATGACCTCTGAATAAAACTGCAATAACAAACCTATAAACCCTCGTTCCCAACATAGGCCTATGAAAGTTGTTGGTGAAGTAACAACAGAATCAGAATCAGTCAGCTAAGAATAATAATATAGCTGGTGATATCAAAAGCCACTGAGGGATCAATGATTACCGTCAGGATGTCTCTTTCTCTCAAAAAGGATCATCCCAGAGAACAAGTAAGGAAGGTTGCATCTCAAAGTTTGACCTTAAGCCAGATTGTAATGGATTTGAAAACCACTTATGCAAGCTTGGTGAAAGGAAGCTAACAATTGGCTTGTTATCCAATACTTCTGGATTCAAAGCAAAATTCTTCAAACTCTTTCTGTCAAGTAGGAATCAATGTACTCCCATACCAATGCACTCCTATACTCCCATAGCATTCTCTTGATGCTGTATAAATTTTAGAAGTTAAGTGAATGATTTCGCCATGATCATGTTGATGATCCAAACTTTGTTGAGGATCTTGGAGTGCTCATCTCTAATGATCTAAGTGCTAGAGCCCACTGTAACTACATAGCCAAAAAGGCGTTAAGAGTTGTTAACCTAATCTTACTTAGCTTTTTCTCTGGTAATATCACACTATTAACTAGAGCATACAAAACACTTGCTAGACCAATACAGCTCATCAATCTGGAACGCACATTACGTATCTGATATAAACANGGTTTCTTTCCCAAACCCCAAAAACTTTAACCTTAGACTTTCTACTATTGACCTCACCCCTTTCCTAAGAGGTCTGCAGGGAGCGTGCATAAGCGCATCAACGTGCCTACTGTCCCTGTCCTATTGTTTCTTTTATTTTTCTTGTATGTACCCATTTCATGTATTCATAACTATTTATACACTTATACCTATTATCTTGTAAGAAATTGACAAAAATAAATAAAATAAATAAAAATGACGGCTAACTATGTGTCATACTGATTTCTTTTTTTCAGTTGTTATGGCTTAATCATGATCAGTAGAATAACAGAGTTGGAAGGTACCTTGCAAGTCTTCTAATCCAACCCCCTGTTCAGGCAAGGAACCTTATACCATTTCAGACAAATGGTTATCCAATCTCTTCTTTAAAATTTCCAATGTTGGATCATTCACAACCTCTGGAGGCAAGTTGTTCCACTGATTAATTGTTCCCACTGTCAGGAAATTTCTCCTTAGTTCTAGGTTGCTTTTCTACTTGATTAGTTTCCACCTTCTTGTCCTTGAAACTTGATTAGTTTCATTCTTTCTTGTCCTGCCTTCAGGTGCCTTGGACAACAGCTTGACTCTCTCTTTTTTGTGGCAACACTGAAATATTAGAACACTACTACCATGTAGAATAGAATAGAATAGAATACTTTATTGTCCAAGTGCGATTGGACACACAGGAATTTGTCTTGGTGTAAATACTCTCAATATACACAAAGAAAAGGTACATTCGTTAAGAATCAAGAATCATAACGTACAACATTTAATTATAGTCATAGAGTACAATCAACAATCAAATCATACTAGGAAACAGTCAATATAAATCGTACGGATACAAGTAACAAAGTTACAATCCTACAATCACAAGTGGGAGGGGATGGATAATAAGGAGTGATGAGAAGATTAACAGTAATAGTAGTGTACACTTTGTAAATAGTTGAACAGTGTTGAAGGAATTATTTGTTTAGCAGAGTGATGGCTTTCAGGAAAAAACTGTTCTTGTGTCTAGTTCTGATGTGCAGTGCTCTCTAGCATTGTTTTGAGGAAAGGTTTATGTCCGGGATGTGAGGGGGTCTGTAAATATTTTCACAGCCCTCTTTTTGACTCATGCAGTATACAGGTTCTCAATTGAAGGCAAGTGGGTAGTAATTGTTTTTTTCTGCAGTCCTAATTATCCTCTGAAGTCTGTGTCTGTCCTGTTGGGTTGCAGTACCAAACCAGATAGTTATAGAGGTGCAGATGATAGACTCAGTAATTCCTCTGTAGAACTGGATCAGCAGTTCCTTGGGCAGTTTGAGTTTTCTGAGTTGGCGCAGAAAGAACATTCTTTGTTCTGTTTTTTGATGTTATTTTTGATGCTCGGTGTCCAATCTAGGTCATGTGATATAGTAGAACCTAGAAATTTGAAGATCTCTACTGTTGATACTGTGTTGTCCAGTATTGTAAAAGGGTGGTAGTATGGGAGGGTTTCTTCTAAAGTCTACCACCATTTCTACAGTTTTGAATGTATAAGTTCCAGATTGTTCCAGTTACACACGAGGCAAGTTGTATAACTTTCTGTCTATATGCAGATTCACTGTGTCTCGAATGAGATCAATCACTGCTGTGTCATCAGCAAACTTTAGTATTTTAACAGATGGATCGTTTGAGATGCAGTCATTGGTATATAGGGAGAAGAGAAGTGGAGATAGCACACAGCCTTGGGGGCCTCCTGTGCTGATTGTAAAGGTATTGGATGTGATTCTGCCTAGCTTCACCTGCTGCTTCCTGTCTGTTAGGAAGCTTATGATCCACTTACAAGTGTGTTCAGCTACCGCTAGTTGGTTTAATTTACTTAGAAGAGTGTCTGGAATGATGGTATTGAATGCTGAACTAAAGTCTACAGAGAGGATCCTTGCATAGGTATTTGGAGATTCAAGGTGTTGTAGGATGTTATGCAGAGCCATGTTAACAGCATCATCTGTCGATCTATCTGCTCAGTATGCAAACTGCATGAGATCTAACAGCGGATCCGTGATGGTTTTCAGGTGGGACAGCACAAGCCTTTCAAAGATTTTCATAAATACAGATGTTAGAGCAACTGGTCTGTAGTCATTCAGTTCCTTTATGGAGGGCTTCTTTGGCACTGGGATGATGATAGAATGTCACCCCAGTCTTTCTTTTCATTAAACTAGACAAAGTCAATCCCAGCAACCGTTCTTTATATGTTTTAGCCTCCAGTCCCCTAATCATCTTTGTTGCTCTTCTCTGCATTCTAGAACATTTTTTTACATTGTGGCGATCAAAAGTGGATGCACAGTGACTATTAGAATGCGCTTCAGCAATTGTGACACACCAGTTCATCAAAAGGCATATTAGTGAATTTCCCCATCATCTTTGTAAATTCTATATTATTAAATAGGATTAAAAGCATGGAGAGTGAATTTCCATTGAGACATGCAGCAATTTTTCTCCACACTCGCTGTAGCTAATGTAATTTTTTTTTAATAGCATTGTGTCTAGCCAAGGACTGTGGGTCTGAGTTCAGTGTTGGATGTAGATTAGGATCTCACTATTACTTGTAACTCTGTGTCCCCAAAAGGATATTATAGCCTATAAAATGGCATTCAATGCTTTTTTCTCAAATAGTTAACATGAAAGATATTACTAAAAGAAGTTGTACGCATGAATGCTCCCAAAGTTTTCTGCTAGAGAAAATACATTCCTCTAGGGTGTTCCAGATTAAGAACCAGGCATCTGTTTTGCATACCTGCACAGTGCACACAGGCCTCTTTTAATTTCACACCTTCACATCTTCCCCTCCCAAGCACATTCTCCCTAACTAAAGCTAACAGGTATGCCCTCTTGTAAAACAGTTTTTCTTTACACTCAGAAACTGTCATTGTGCTGAGAAAGCAGCAGCTTTAAACAGATTTCATCTCTGTGTGTCACTGCTCATGTCAAAGTATAAATGGGCTTAGACACAAGAGTTGTCCTGCTTTCATCAAGGGAGCCAGCTTGCCTTTGCCTGGTTCTACTTGGTTAAGCTTGTTATTTAAATTGTTAAAATTGAGACATCGGCAGTAAATTTTCAGAGAAGATAGAACAATTATTAGATACAAGTAGACTCTTGTACTGGGGAACATAGCATGCCTTCCATCCAAAATGGAATTAACCACAAATAATTTACAGCAGTTTCTTTAACGAAAGTGCCCTGTAGTACTTGGAAGTACATTAAATCATAGCTATTTCCCAACTGTACCATATTTCCAACATTAAGGTAGGTTTGATGCAAGACACAATGGTGTTTTAGCACTCCAGGGTGATACCTTTAAAATCCAGTGACTTTTGTGGAACCATACTATGAATTCCAATGCTGCTTTCTGACCCTAAGCAGCAAGTCTTTGCATTTCAAATGCATCAGGTAAGAGAAATACAACATAGTTACTTGTCCTTGGTGTGAAAACCAAGAGAGGAGCATAGTGAACTTAATCTCTGTTTTCTCTCAGCCTATTGGAGAAAGATGGGCATTGCTTTGATATTGAAAGAAGTGTCCAAAGAAGAACTCCTAATATTGATTAAGGAGGAATGGAGATACTGTATTTTATTTTCAACCCCTGCCAGTTGAAATGGCTAAGATAGAGTATCTTTGCTTTGTTATTTTTAAAATGGATATTATGATATATGTCATTTATGGTATCTTGATTTTAAAATAAACATAATGATCAGTTTATTATGTAAATATATTGTATTTATTATGTATATATACGTTGTTATGTATATATTGTAATTGTAGCAATATAAAAACCTTTGATACTTTTAGCCAAGGATAAATAGAGGCAGATTGAATCCAATTTACGTCCAGATCAGGAATCATACACAATAGTCCAGACAAAGCAGAGACAGTGACTACAGAGATTGGACCTTACATCCAATTTTATTTATGCACTAAATAAGTGAGGAGTATCAATATTCAACCGCCACAATAGAGCAATATATTTATTGAAACCAACCAAAAGAGCATAGAGCAAAACTCTTTATCAGACTTACAAAAACAAAACAAAACAAAAACAGAGAATGTAGAAGAGCAAGAAAGACCAAAAACTAGGTTTGACATTTCAATCATGATATCTGTGATTCAAAGTCAGTCTCACAGATGGAAATTGTAGGCTGAATAAGCTCATTTCAGTTTATGCCTACCATTCAAGGACAAAAGATAATGAGTGATTTAAGTGTGGGAAAGTTAAATTCAGGTTCAGTGTTATATGCTCATACAAATTAATCTATTATTCATTAATGGATTCAGCTCACAAACCCCAACCTAGCAACTGTGATTCTCTGCTTTCTATGACATTATTTGGGTATGCTGCACTTAAGACACAGAACTGAAAGAAATCACTAGATGAGGCAACACACACACACACACACAACCATTTCTTAGCTATCTTAGTTATTTTTCTTGGCCCTTTGGAATGGTTTTTTTTTTATTTGTCAATTGCTTACAAGATAATAGGTATAAGTAAAAACATAGTTATGAATACATGTGATACATTATATAAAAAATAAAAAAAATAAACAGAAAACAGAGGACAGGGACTTGGTAGGACGTTGGGTGCAGCTTATGCACTCATAACCCTACAGACTTTGCTGAGGAATAGGGTGAAGTCAATAGTAGATCAGTACTATAGGTTAAAGTTTTTGTGGCTTGGGGAATGAACCACAGTAGTCAGGTAGAGATTCCAGCACACCTCTGTTGTCTGTAAGTCGTCATTTTCCCTGTAATCAAGTTTGGTATGATTAACCTTGAGTTTTGTATTGTGCTTCTTGTGTTGTTATGGGTTGTAGCTGAAGTATCATTGCCTGGTAGGACATTGCAATGCATATTTTAATACTTAATACTTAGATGGACTGAAGGCGGCGTAGTTTCGAGGGTTTCTAGAATCTAGAATTTCGAGTTCTGGTGCATAAGTGTAATTCATGGCATGAGTAGAGACATGAGAACTCTTGTGAATATTTTCTTATAACTTTCAAACGTGTTATATCAGATATGTTATGGGCGTTCCAGACTGATAGAGCTGGTATTAACTATTGCGGTCTAGCAAATTTTGTAGTGCTCTAGTTATCTAGTTGTAATTAATACCCTAGAGAAAAAGCTAGCATAAGATTGGGATTAACAACTCTTAATGTCTTTTTGGTTTATGTAGTTACATGGGGCTCTAGCACTCTAGTATCATGAGATGAGTACTCCAAAGTCCTTGACAGAGTTTTCAAGGATCATCAACAAGGTCTTACTATTCAGCCTGCTAGTTTTATTTTCTGATTATTATTTTTTTCGCAATATGTAGGACAAGCGTTTATTGTTGAGAGATTGAATTTGCCATTTGTTTGACCATTCTGATACATAGTAAAGTCTTTTTGAAGGGTAGCAGTATTGTCTGTGGCATTGAATAGCGTTACAGAGCTTTACATTGTCAGTGAAGAGAACGCAGTTGCTCTTAATATGATCACAGAGGTCATTTATGTAGAGTATGAAGAGTCCAAGATGTAGAGTGTTCTTGGTCCAAGAACACTGAACATCCCAGTCCCAATGCTTTACTGGTTGTGGGTAGGACAATGGGGAAAAGTGATGGACATTTTCTTCTGAAAGACAACACGATACAAACTACTCCTAAAACTAAAATCTTATGTTATCTCTGGACACCTACATAACTGGATAGAAGCATTCCTGTCAAACAGACAACAAATGGTCAAAATTGGGAGCGTCCTATCAAATTCTGTACCTGTCAACAGTGGTGTCCCCCAAGGCAGTGTTCTTGGACAAGAACACTCTACCGATGCATTTGAAAACTACTAGCTTGAGGAAGCCCTTCATTATGGTTAGTTCTATTTTGTGTGGATTGACAGGATTATTTTTACATGTGCTGAAGGTTATATATCTGTGGATTAAATAACCAAGGATATGATGACAATGCTTTTAAAGGAATAGACTGGAAATGCAACTAGATACATTTTACTTTTTATCTTTTAGTTTAAATAAGATACACCCTAGTTTTATGTGAAGCAAGGGACAGATATAGAAGAGTCCACAAAGCACAAGGAGATGGTTTATGATGCTTTCACCTGTATGCAGAGTTAGCATGGTTCCAAGGTGTAATTGCAAGCAAGTCAGTAGTGGCATGGTTGGGACACATTTGTGTTGCATTTAAAATTATATAATGTCCTACTATCAGTTGTGATTTTGTAAATGCAAGTTTAAGAAGTTGTGAAAGGCACAGAGGAAGCTCAGTTGCTACTAGCTCAGTGTTTATCATGCTTATATGGGAAGATAGTATATATTTCAAAAAACACATCTGTTGACAACAGTCTAGAATTAGGAAGGAAGGAAGGAAGGAAGGAAGGAAGGAAGGAAGGAAGGAAGGAAGGAAGGAAGGAAGGAAGGAAGATATTGCAGAGCTTCTTTGAAAACTTTCTTATTCAGCATTGTCTTGGGATTCAAACCGCAGGGCTGTCACTATTGAAGAACCAATAAATACAGTTGATGATTGTTCACTAGTTCAAAACATTTGAAATATTTCAGAACATCTGACATCCTTTCAGTTAGCTGATAGAAATGAAATACAAACAGAACAGATTTCAGAAGGGCTATGTCAGTCAACACTCAATCTGTATGTTTTTTGCAAATATTCCTTATCCTGGCTGATTTATTTAATATTAAAAGAGCTATCAATCTGTATTATAAAGATAAGCTGAAAAAAAGCTTGTAATTGTATGAATATATTTAAAATGTCAGTCTTCGCTTTCTATAATCCTCCCATCCTTTCATTTGGTAGTTATTCTTTTACGCTTTTCCCCACCTCTGCTTCCTCAGATATTTCAATGAATATGCAGTTCCACATTGTGACGTTCACATCCAGCAAAACATGTACCAGGAGGTCATTCTGGACCCATGGGTGAGTTTTGGTCTTTGGTCATATGCAGAGTACATTTTCACCTGCCATTTTCTTTACCAGAGATAGATGGTTTCTTTTTAAAGGAACAAAATATAGCTGAACTGGGACAAGCCTTGAGTAAGAGATTGCAAGAAGTGGGCATTCACATCTCCTTAGAAGTGTCTGATTAAATAGGCTGCCCAAAATACTGGAGAAAGTTCAAATACATAAAGTCAGTCAGTCATTTTATTTTGATCATTGACCAGCAAGGAAGCAGTAGAATAGTTGCTTTGGAAGGATGGTGGTGGTCCGAAGAGAGATGGTGGGAGTAAAGAGGGTTGGCGCTGAATATATGTATTTTTCCAATTCAAGAAAATTGTTTTCTCCCAAATTCCAGATGCAGTCAGGTTTGTTTGCAACTTAAAAGTTTATTTAACAGTGTCTATAGTTCCTTACACTGTCTGTAGTTATTTATACTATAGAGATTTATTAAGGATAAATCAGGATATTTGTGTAAGTTCTTTAAGAATCTATAACTTCCAAATTGATCTAAATGGCTTATTGATTTTCATATATACCACACACAAAAGTAAATTAATTTTATAATCACTTCCTTTAGCTGATGTGGATCATCTTGCTCCTCTTCAGAAAGTTCCTTTAGACCTATATCTCACCTAGAAATACTGTAAGGAGAGATTTTTTGACAGTGAGAACAATGAAGCAATGGAGCAGCTTGCCTTCAGAAATTGTGGGAGCTTCCTCATTGGAGGCTTTTAAGAAAAGATTGGATTGCCATTTGTCAGAAATTGTGTTTCTTGCTTGGGTGGGGAGGTTGGACTAGATGACCTACAAGGTCCCTTCCACCTATGTTAATCTGTTAAATCTGTTAGTATATCCTCCTGAAAGTCTATTTTTCAAGCATACATAATATATATTTAAAATTCAAAATTTCTCACCAATCCCACAAATTCTTGGCTTCTGTAGTAGATGCAGAGGTGGGATTCTACCAGTTCGCACCTGTTCACTAGAACCAGTTGTTAACATTCTAAGCAGTTCAGAGAACTGGTTGTTAGAAGAAATTACTGGTCTAATCCTGTAAGGAAGGCAGGAAGGAAACATTCTAGTGTTGCTTACAGAAACTGCCTCTTCATTAAGCCTTATTACATTCTTGGCAGGACTAGACTTCCTGTCTCAGGAATGTCTCTGGAGTTTTTTTCCCCTCCTTTGCTGGTATTTTGCTTGTGTGGACTGACCATTCAAAGTTACAATGGCACTGAAAAAAGTGACTTATGACCATTTTTCATACTTACAACTGTTGCAGCATCCCCACAGTCATGACAGGCCAGGCAAGGAGATGCATGCCTCGATGTGAGTGATATTGAGTTGGCCACACCCAGCCAATAACATGACCACCAAGCCTGTCCACCCAGTCACATGACCACCAAGCTACACCTACCACCTAAGCCATGCCCACAGAACCAGTTGTTAAAAATTTGAATCCCATCCCTGAGTAGATGTTTTCCAATTTTTAAGTCTTTTCTAGTAGGTCCTTTTCTAGTAGGACATTTGTAGATCATGATCCAAAGAGTGTCATCACAATCTCCTGATATTATACCAATATGTTGTATGGTCTCTTGAAAGACATGAAGCTTAAGCTCCAATGATCTGATGTTAATTTCCAGTGGGTGCATTGGACAATCTTCCTTCAAGCAATGTCACTTTGTAGTATTGCAGCACAGCGCAATGGGGAAAACAGACTTCCATTCACAGTCTTATTAGGAATAACTAACTGCTTGAATCATTTTAGATATAACAGTATCACCTGAATATTAACCCTACTGTAATTAAATATATATATCAAGTACTTTCTCTGACTTTATAAAAGTCACATCAATAGTTATGAAAAGGCTATCTGAATCTGTCAGTAAATGAACACCTCCATTCAATAATGGCTGGCCATCACTGTTATGAAAACATTTTCACTCTTGTCTAAAATTAGCTCTCAGGTATGATTAGTGCGATGTTTCTTTAACAGCTGAGTATAAAAAAGCAACTTCAATGTCCTAATAATATTTACTGTTGTTCTTTCTACACAAGCATTGCATTAGATTATTTTTAATTTGTAAAGTGGATGGTAAGTAGCTGCTTCCTAAATGTAATGCTATAAACTGGAAAAACTTTATGAGGTTCCTGTTTATACTCTTGATGCTCAAAGCAGTCCCTTGATAGAATAGCAATAATGCACAGCCATATACTGGCAGCATAACTAACAGTTTTAGTAGGCTGCTTAAGTCATTTTTCTGAAGACTAAGTGGGTGGTAACAGTTTATATTAAAGACGTAATCACTGTGACAGTTTTTAATTCCTCCCTAATTTTGGTAGAACTTCTTATAATATTTTTCAGAATGATCTTGGTATTATGTATTATGTTGCATGTACAGTAACATCATGTTCTATAGGAATTCTATTGCAATTTAACATTTATTAATCTACTAATTGCAATTTGTGTTGCAAGCATTTTATTATATACCAATTGTAGTGTGATTTTTAAAAAATCAACACTTTCCTAGGTTGATTTAATGAGGTTCTTATGTACTTAAAATGCTCATGAATAAATATGGGATCACTAAGTCAAATGCTGTATAATGAAATATTCTATAAACGGTTTGTCTAATTATACAGATCCCTCTCCAGCACTTAGGCATAATTCCTATTAAGTATTCTATTCTCAGTTGATCTCTTATAGATGAATTTTTTTCACATTCAAATTTTCGTTTTTGAAATTTTTTTAAGTCAACTTCTTTGCTATAGGATCACTTTGAACTGAAAAAGATTCTGAAGACTACCATAATACACTGTTGGTTTAAATAGGACACTAACTAAGCCAATATGAGAATATCCTCTAGAACAGAGGTACTAACAACTGACCAACACAGTTCTATATTAACATTATCACGCAGCTGCATAATGATTGGCCAATGAAAGCCAAATGGTTTTTGCAAAACCTCTAAATGTTTTCTTAGACACTATACTATTCAGGATTAAAATATTTCCTTAGCTTTAAGTATTCAAGCATGAATTAGCATTGATAAAATAATAATGCTGATGTGTCCTGTGAAAGTCATATCATTTGGCTACTTCTTCAAGCTGAATGAAAGTCAGTCACTTTGGGAAATAGATTTTTCATTCCTAATGTCTGTTCTGAAATACACACAAATACATTTATTACAACTAAGATGCGTGTTTATTTTTCAGTGGAAGAAAGGAATGTATAAAGTAGGAAGTGAGACAACAGAATCAACTCTGCTTTAAAGACACATTTTTGTTCTTAAATCTCTTGAGAACAAGGCCTTTAGAACAGAAATTTAATGTAGGGAGTGTGTATACCTTACATTATGTGTTTCATACTTTTATTTATTGAAGTCCAACTGTTACTTTAGAGAGAGTGTTACTACTGATTTGCTGAATAGATCTGTACCCCTTTGCTGCATAGTCCTTGGAAGATCAATTGCCCAGTACAGCCTATTAGATTTGTCAATTTTAATGGACACTTTAATCATAAATCTGAAAATAAAAGAAATATGAAAATAAAAGAAATCCCACAGCTAAATTAGGTTATGGCAGTCTTTCCAGGAATGAAAACATTGCTGTAATAGGATAATTTTTGGCTGGAACCTATCCAAGAAAAGGCTAAGAATTTCAGAAATATAAGAGAAATGGAAAGGAGTGAATTAGAGAAGATATTATCTACTCTATTACAGTTTAATTTCTCAACACAGAGATATTTGCTTGCAGATGTGTTTTAAGACATCTTAAATGTCTTATAGCTACATCAAATAATGGAAAGCCTACATGAATCAGTATATTCTTGGAATATCTGAATTCATTTAATTGACCTGGTTTATATAACATTGTAATTATGTGATATCTTTCATTTACAAATCATTGTGGTTTGCAAATTATGGTTTATGATTTAGCATATCTTGAAAATATGCCAAGGAAAGTTATTCAGTACAGTTGGTTAACCATACTTAGTGTACTTTATATACAGTGGATATCAAAGTTTACACACACCTGTTAAATGCCAGATTTTGCAGATGTAAAAAAGTCATATCAAGCTAAATTACTTCAGACTTTTTTCTACCTTAAATATAGAATAATATAAACTGCGCAGTTCAGTTGAAACACAAACTGAAAACTTTTAAGGGAAACATAGCAAAATATATGCAATAATGTGATTGCACAAGTATTCATACCCGAAACTAATACTTGTTAAAGCACCTTTTGATGTTTGACAGTGTTCAATCTTCTGGGATAGGAGCCTATCAGCAGTGTATCGTACCTTGAGAATCTTTACCCACTCTTCCTTGCATAAGACTCCAAATCTGTCAGATTACGAGTCCATCTCTGTGGGTCACCCCACAGATTTTCAATTGAATTCAGGTCCAGGCTCTGGCTGGGCCATTCCAAAACTTTAATTTTCTTCTAGTTAAGCCATTCTTTTATTGACTTGGAGGAATACTTTGGGCTGTTGTATTGAAAGGTGAAATTCAACTTCATTTTAGGAGATGCCTGAAGGTTTTGTGCCAAAATTAACTGATATTTTGAACTATTCATAATTACCTCTATCTTGACTAAAGCCTCAGTTCCAGCTGAAGAAAAAACCCGCAAGCATAAAGCTTCACTGTGGGTATGGTGTACTTTTGGTGATGTACAGTGTTGTTTTTGCCCCAAACATACTTTTTGGAATTATGGTCAAAAAGTTCAGCCTTGGGCTCAGCAGACCATAATGTATTTCCCCACATGCATTTGTCAGACCTGATATAGGTGTTTGCAAAATATAGCCAAGCTTGGATGTTTTTGTTTGTAAAAAAAAGCTATCCATATATACATATACATATACATATACATATACATATACATATACATATACATATACATATACACATATATATATATATATATATATTATATATATATATATATATATATATATATTTTGTGTTGTGTGTGTGTGTGTGTTTTTTTATCCTAATGGATAGCATCCGTCCTTTCACACGAAGCCAAGCTGCACTGAAAGCCTCCAACACAGGAACAGAGTGTTTTGCTAGCCAATCAAAGCACAAAACAGACAGAAGAAACCAGAAACACAATCAAAAAATCAAACTCCAAGTCCAGTGAACACAGACCAAAACTCCCAGCCAATCAGAATAGGCCAGCCTCAAATTTGAAACCAAAAAAGCTGTGAGACCCACATCCATACAGAAGCCTGATGATGGCAGATGAGATTCTGCTGAAACTGCTACAAATATAATATATATATATATTTGTTTTTTTAAAATTTTGCGGCGGGTACTTACATGGTGTGCTGTTCAGCTTCCTTCGGGTATTATCCCACGTCATTGGAGTGCTTTTCAAAGTTGTAGCAACGTTTCATGCAGAATCTCATCTGCCATCATCAGGCTTCTGTATAGAGTTTGTATGTGGGTTCAGAGTCTCACAGTCTTTGGTCAAAAGGACAAAAAAATAGCAGCCATCCTTAAAAAACCCCAAAGACAAAATTGACCTCGAAACCAAGGCATATACGAAGTTTCCCTGTGCATCATGCCCGGCCACATACATTGGGACAGACAATAGAAGAATAAGTACCCGCCTGGATGAACACAAAAATGCAGTCAAAAAGCTGGAACACACCTCCTCACTAGTCCAAACACATGAAAGCCACAGATCACAACATCAACTTCAATGGCACCAAAACCCTAGCCACTATTAGAAAAAACCCCAGCCACCAGAATCATCAGAGAAGCCATAGAAGATTGAAAAAAGACCTGAAAGCATTGAATAGAAGAGATGATTCCCCCAGACTGTCAATCATTTGGGAAGCCTGCACTCTCAAATAGAAAGATCTCCACACCCACAAGCCAGGCAAACACCTGGGCTCAAACAGGACTCCCTCTGATACCTCCAGCTCAAACACCCCCCCACCAGGCACCCAGATGAAACCTGGCTTTCCTAATAGAATAACAGCCATCCTTTCACACGAAGCCAAGCTGCACTGAAAAGCCTCCAGTGCAGGAAACAGAGTGTTGCCAGCCAATCAAAGCCACAAAACAGACAGAAGAAACCAGAAACACCAATCAATCAAACTCCAAGTCCAATAAACACAGACCAAGACTCCCAACCAATCAGGATGTGAGAAAAAAAAAACCATCCTGGCACAGCATAGGCTAGCCTCAAATTTAAAACCAAAGAACTGTGATGACTCTGACCCACATACAAACTCTATACAGAAGCCTGATGATGGCAGATGAGATTTCTGCTGGAGACGTTGCGTAACAACTTTAAAAGCACTACAATGACGTGGGATTAATACCCGGAAGGAAGACTGAACAGCATATATATATTTGTATGTGGATCTTTGGTTATTCGGGCTTTCTCCCCGTAGAATTGGAGGTATCCAGGCACGTTTCGATGAAGTCTCATTCATCATCTTCAGGCTTGTTTCTTCAGCTCTGTGCTTCTCAGAGTAATGTGAGCTTGCAGCTGCTTCTTCCTTTTAACTGCTAGTGGGGGTGTGACTTGATTGGGTGGGGGTTTGGCTGTGTTCTGATTGGTAGGGGGGTTGGCTGTGTTCTGATTGGCTGGGGTGTGTTCTGCTTAGGTGGGGGGCCGTGGTTAGTCTTAGTTGCTGGGGGATTGAGCTGGTTGAGCTGTGATCTTGTTGTTTGCTTCGTGTTCGTGGTTCGTGCCACATCTTCATGTGTGGTGTCAGTTTGCTTCTTGTATGGGTCAGAGGGGTTTGAAGTGGGTAGTGGTGCTAGCTGCAGTATGGCTTCTGGTTCGGTCGTGTTCTCTTCTGTGTGCGGTATTCCTTCTCCCCGTTGGTGTGAATCTTTTTTCTTGCGTGGAAGCGTGGTTGGTAGCATCTTGTGTGCACTTGTGGGTGTGGGTCTGGTGTCATTTCTTCATGTTAGGTACTCGTTTATTAATGAGGGCAGGTTTCCAAATGGTTGGTAGGCGGGGAGGTATCATCTCGTTTATTCATGCTGTGTGGGCGTTTTTCTATCTCTATGGCTTCTCTGATTATTCTGTTAATAATCAGAGATATTCTGTAAATAATTAATTGATAAGAGATTATTCTGTAAATAATCAGTTCGTGGCACGACCACGAACACGAAGCCAAACAACAAGATCACAGCTCACCAGCTCAAATCCCCAGCAACTAAGACTAACCTGAGCACAGCCAGGCCTCCACCTAAGCAGAAACACACCCCCAGCCAATCAGCAACACAAGCCAACCCCCCTACAATCAGAACACAGCCAAACCCACCCATCAAGTCACACCCCACTAGCAGTTAAAAGGAAGAAGCAGCTGCAAGCTCACATTACTCTGAGAAGCACAGAAGCTGAAGAAACAAGCCTGGAAGATGATGAATGAGACTTCATCGAAACGTTAGCCTGGATATTCCAATTCTACGCGGGAGGAAGAAACCGAATAACCAAAGATCCATATATATATTATATATATATTAAAAAAACAAAACCCAAATATATATATATAACCCAAATATATATATATATATAATGTGCTTGTTTAGCTTCCTTGGGTATTATCCCACGTCATGTAGTTTTCTGTTAATGTAGCCTCATGTAGTCTGTGCATTCGATAGGTCTGCTAATAAGCTACTGTATCCAACGGTTTCAGCAGAATCTCATCATGCCATCATCAGGCTTCTGTTAGGAAAGTGTGTCTCACTTCCTTCTGTTTTCAAATTTTTGAGGCTGGTCTCTTCTGATTGGCTATTAACCTGGGTCTGTTGTTCATTGGACTTGGAGTTGATGATTGTTGGTGTTCTGGCTTTCTTCTGTCTGTTTTTGTGGCTTTTGATTGGCTGGCAGCACTCTGTTCTTGTGTGGAGGCCTTGTCAATTGCTGCTTGCGCTTCGTGTGAAAGGACGGTCTGCTCGTCATCAGCAAGCTGGGTTTCACCTGGGTGCCTGTGGGGGGGTGTTTGAGTGTGGGAGGCATTCAGAGGAGGTCTGTCTGTTTCAGGTGTGGGGTGTTTGAGCTTGGAGGCAATCAGAGGGAGTCTGTCTGTGCTCAGGTGTTTGTTGTTTTGGTGGCTGTCGGAGAGATTTTCTATTTGAGAGTGCAGGCTTTCAAAATGATTGACATGTCTGCTGAAATCTCATTCGTATCAATTGCTGTCAGAGTCTTTTCGTGCAAGCTCTATGGGCTTCTCTGATATTCTTGGCTGCGGGTTTTCTATATTAGTGGCTAGGGTTTTGGTGCCATTGAAGTTGATGTTGTGACCTGTGGTTTATCACGTGTTGGACTAGTGAGGAGGTGTGTTCCAGAGCTCTTTACTGCATTTTGTGTTCATCTAGGCGGGTACTTATTACTCTCATATTGGTCTGTCCAATGTATTGGCGGCATGATTGTACAGGGAATTTCGTATATGCCTTGGTCTTTCCAAGGTCAATTTTGTCTTTGGGTTTCCTCAGGATGGCTGCTATTTTTTTTCTGTTTGAAGGCAGCTCTTGAATGTGATGCCGTTGTAGTATATCTTATGTTTTATCTGTAGTACCTCTTATGTGGGGCAAGACAGCTGTTCCATGTCTGTTGGTCTACTTCTAGCTGTCTGTTATGTCTTGGTGTGTTTTTGATGGATCAAGCTGGATGATTTTGTTTTTGTCGCGACAGCCGATTGGCTGTCATACTCAGTCAGGGTGCATAGTCAGTCTAATATATATGGTCTTATCTGCCAGGCGTTTGGTTCTGGTAATTAGTGTCTTCGCCACAGAATTTATTGGCTGTGGGTGGTGGTGGATTTGGGCGTTGAGGTAGCGGTTTGGGGCGGGCTGTGTGTTTTCTTTTGGTATATGGTTTGTCCAGTGTGCCATCTGTCTTTTGTAAGATTAGTACATCTAGTAATGCGTAGTTGTTTGTTTATTTCTGTTTCCATGGGTGAACTTGATTTTGGGGTGTGTGTTGTTTAGTGCTGCGTGTGTAGGAAATTGTTTAGGTTTTCTTTTTCCATGGTGGCCAAATCACAAATGTGATCATCGATTGTATCTTAGCCATAGTTTGGGGTTTTGTGTGGTGCATTAGCCAGGGCTCTGATTCGGAATTCTTCCATGAACAGGTTTGCAATGACGGGTGACAGTGGTGATCCCATAGGGGCTCCTTCAAACATATATATATATATTCAAACATATACATATATATATATATATATCCATCATTTTGCCATCCTACTATACCCAGACGAATATGGGACATTGTTGACACATGTAGCACACAACCAGTACTTGCCAGAACTTCCAGCAGTTCCTTTATTGTTGCTATGGACTAGTTCTTATTTTTTTCATTAATTTTGGAGAGACATCAGTTCTTGGTAATGCCATTGTTATTCCCTATTTTCTCCACTTGTTGATGATTGACTTTATTGTGTTCTATGGTATATCCAGTGCCTTGGTATTTTTTGTACCCTTCTCCTGAACGATATCTTTCAATAATGAAAGTCTTTACTTTGTGAGCTCTTTGCAGACAATGGCCTTTTTTTAAGAAGCAATTGCATAAATGTCATAAAATATCCTGCTCAATCAGCTGACCTTTATATGGGCTTGATCAGGGTCAGTTTCATTAATGGAAAGCATATACTGACTGCTATTTATTATCAGTTTCAAAGTGATTTGTAATTCTGAATGTAGACACATCCCTCCTTAAAAGAGGTTATGTATAATTGTGAAACCATGTTATTGTACATTTTGTATTGTTATTTCATATTTCAACCATATTAGTTTTTCAATTGAATTGCATAGTTTATATGTTATACTAAAGATGGGAAAATCTTAAATGATTTTAATCTTAATCTTGTAATGATCTTTTCACATATCAAAAACTTGGCATTTTAATAGGGGCATGTAAATCTTTTATATTCACTGTATGTATTAAAGGACATCTGGGATCAAATGAGCAAGCTGATCATAACAATTTTTCATGATATTCTGGATGAGCTTGTTCCATTAGGAACTGTATTTCTCCAAGCTGTTTTTCAGCAACTGTTTTTCAGACTCTTAAATGGAAAAGATAGAAATCAAAATCTATTTCTTCACTTATTTGAGAAATCAGGATCTGCTCTTTGAAATGTTTTAATTTCAATTGGTTGTAATGAGAAAATCAACACAGTCTAACTGCACTGCAGCTTTTTAGAATCCTACAGTATCATTGAATCTGAACATTGTAAGAAGAAAGCTGAAGATATGGTAGCATGTGTGTAGAGAAAGGATGTTCAAGATAGTTTCGTTGGGAGCACATTCATATTTTGGATATAGTAGCAACAAGATTTAAGTAGGATCAAGTCTGAACTGGTTTCTCTGGTGTCCTGATTCCTAGGGTTCTTCTTGGGTTTCTGAGTTACTCCAAGTCAGCGATCCCCAATCTTTCTTTCATCATGGACCGGCAGTAGCAGTGATGGCAGACAATGGCAGGAGGAAGATGGTTTCAGGGGCATAAATGGAGCTACTACTTGCAGTTCCAGTTCCAAATTGACCACAGAGACCAATACCAGTGCACTAATGCACTAATGTTCATTTTTGTAAGTTACTTCATTTACATCCATCTGCGTCCTTTGAATAAGGACATCATCATGCATGATAAGGACATGCATCATGCATGCATCACTTGTGTAATTCTGTAATGTTCCAAATAGTATAAATCACCTCAAAGAGTTGATTCATTTCAAATCCATTGCAACAAGATCTCCTAAACTTAAGGTCCACTGTACATTCTGTGCTGTATGTTGGGGATCCCTGCTTTAAGTGATGAAACACCAAAAGAAAATGATGCTTGATGAAGACAAGAAATAAATCCAACCAGAACATGAACACAAGTTCAGGTCTAAAATGTGCAATTAGGTAATTAAAGTGAGAATCACTTCTCTGTCCTGACTGAGTCAATGAAATGCCAACTGGCAGCCTTTTTAAAGTGACTCAAGACCCTTTTAGAAGAATAGGCCTTGGTGAGATGAATTCTACAGTCTCTTTATCCTTCTTTCACTCAACAGAAAGGCAAATTGGCTTTTGCATTCAGATTTGTTCTTCTGTGACTCATTACAGAAGAGGAATATGTCATTATGTTTTAAAAGGATGTGACTTAATCATCTATTTATGTATATTGAGCAGCTATCATCCAGTATGTAGTCTTTCCCTTTGA
>BHFT01033019.1:27500-55985 GCA_004320025.1 Laticauda laticaudata
TGCTTTTAAAAAGTCTTGGGCTATTTTATAAGCATGAGTAGTGTTAAAATGTGGAGTTTCCTAGGCATAATTAGTATCTTAAATCTGAAGCCTGTAGTTTTGAGGCCCAGCCTAGCAGGTACATTTTTCCAACTAGAGAATTGGCTGTTTATTATAAGCCACAATCAAGCCAAAATGATTACATGGGTGACATGATATTATTTTATAAATGACATGACTACTATATGCAATTTGCATTAGTCACAGCATGATTTCATAATGAAAAATGATCCATTCTTGAGTCTTTTAATACGAGGCCACATAGTTCATAGTTTGCCCTAAAGTGAAGACCACTTAGTGTGGCCAGCTTGGCAAAGGCAGGTCACCGCCTCCAACTCGCCAACTCTGCCAACTCATAACCATTAAGTCACCACAGAACAATTCCAAATGCCAACTCACTGGAGGGAATTCCCAATATGAATTCAAAAGGAGGAATCCAAATATATGGAGTGTGAAGAGTATATTTCACATCTTTGGTACTGCTACAGAAAAGATTAATAAGACTATAAAGAGAATCTGATATTTTGTGTCCAAAAGGAACTTGACCCATGAGCAGGTTTGCTTTTACCAAAGGACATACAATTATTTGGAAATCTTTATACTGGTCTATATAGTGGCTGCATAAGACAGCAGATTGCTTGGAGATAGCAAGAATCAAAGTACCAGAGATACTTGTGGGTTTGCGGGCATTTGGAACAAGCTTTATCCCCAAACCTACAGATGGAAACTGTGTTTATTTATAGGAGGTTGCACAGACAATAAAGATATCACCCAGGTTCAGATCCAAAGAACTTCTATGTGACTGAAGAGGATGTTAAAACAAGTCTATAGAGTTAGAAAGCAAAATTTGCCCCACCATCAAAGCAATCTATATTTATACAGCTGAAAGGCTCCATGTGTATTTGCTATGCAAAAGAACACACTGAGAAGATAGAAAATGAAGGAAATTTCACTAAGATTCTGACTGTCACAAAAGTAGTTTTGAGGAAGTGTATAAAAAGCCCTAGGTGAATTGAGTGTTGCTACTCGCAGACTTAATCTCTACTTCATCTGGTTAGTGGCCCATTAAAATCTTCTGATCCAGCTTTTGAAAGAACATGAGAATTAAGAAGCTAGCTTGCATGCCTCTAACCCTTTCTCAATTTCTTCAGCATATATACTGTGTTGCTGCTCTGCCCTATTAACAATACTGAATCTGTTGTCTATGGAGATTTTCAGTCTTCCACAAATGCTTGTCCCACAAAATGCTTTTATCAAAAGGCAACTGGAATTTCTTTGGGAGGGTGGGATTTGTTTGTTTTTGAGAGCAAATATTTGCTTTTGAAAGCAAATATTTTGCTTTTCAGATTTGAAGAAACTTCTTGGGGGAGAAGCAAAATGTTTTTAAATAAAAAAACAAGAGAGTCTTTTTTTGGAAAAGCAGCTTTGGGACTACTGAAGCTGTTCCTCTCTGTACTTTTATTTCTACAGTTTCTTATATATCTTATCAGATAGACTATAGTATGTTAGCTGAGAAATTCTGTGAAATTCTATTAAGATACATCCACATATCTTAAAGTTGTCAAGTTTGAAAAACACTGAGATAATGTGGAATACAATTTTCTATTAATCCTTTCTCACTTTGATGGTTTATTAAAATATCACATTAAAAAGTAATTAGTTCCTTGAACATGATATTCATTTTCTAAGGAGGATTATTTTTAAAAAATCTGAACCTGTTCCTCGACAATCTAAGTCAGGAAAGATAAATATTGTTAGCCTTTTCAGTTTATAAACTATTAAACTATAATTAAGTGAGCAGGAAACAAATAAATTGTCAAGATACATTGATTTTATTGGAAAAGAAATATAAAAAAGCTTTGCAATCCTTTGCATGTAGTTTTACGAAGTCTCCTTTCCTTGCACTGAAAAAGAAAGTGAGCAAAATGATCTCAACAGATCCTAGGCAAAAAGGGCTGAAACATTTTTTAAGTGTAGAGATGGCTCAGATGGACACCCGCCTATTTCACATTGATATAAGAAAGGGAGAAGGCACAGCACAATCAGATTGAAAAATTCAATTATTATAGTCACCTTCAATCAAATGTAGTTCTAGTTTTGTAGATTTCAAGTAATCAAAACCAAAATCCAAAATCCAAGAAACAAAGTTTAAGGTCCAGTCTCAGGGTCAAGGTTTAAGTCCAAAGGTGAGAGTCACAAAGGCAGATTAGACTCATGACAAGAAATGGGTGAGTTGTTTCCAGCATTGCTTTAAATAGATGCTGGCCCTTACATTTTCTGGTGATTTCCACTCATAAAAACTGATGGGATACTGCCTTGATGAGATTACAGTGCTTTCACTCCCCCACTCAATCTTCATATAAACTAGGGAGGGGCTTGTCCGAGATATTTTCTTAAAGTTATTTTCTTGATCCAAGTTCAAGACCCATTTATCTGACCAATGCCTTGTAATAGTTTTTATTCCTGGAAACAAAGCCATTCCCTATACCATGTAAATATCCCTTTGCTGTATTTCTTTCATAATGGTATAATGGTTTTCTACAATAAATTACCTATCAAACTCCTGGATTCGGTGTGCCTATTTATCTGGTTTCAGTCCTGTCTCCTGGAGAAAAGCCTGGCATACTGTAGGAACAGAGTGGCAGAACTTTCTCTACTTTTTTGCCATGCATAAACATAGGTTCATCAAATGTGGAATTTGGTAAAAATGGCCTTTAGGATATGCCAACAGACTACTGAAAGAAATATCCTTCTGGGTTCAGTTCCAAGTGAGGAAAAAGACACTGGAAATATGGAGGCTGCTTGGAAGGTTTAATGGTGGACATGGCCTGGAGGTCCACAGAAGGGTGATCACATGCTTCAAGGTGAGAAGAGATCAAGAAAAAAAGGGCTGAGGTGCTGAGAGTACCTAGATTTTATACCCTCTTTTGGGATTTGAATTGGAGCTTGTATTCTAATTGGTTGTCGGACTCCCAGGGGCAACTCTGTAGGCTGTCCTGAGTTCCAGGCTTGGTCTGGTGATTATGCCCTTAAGAGGGCTTTTGGCAATTACTATAGCTTTACCTGGAGTTCTTTGTTATGTAAAGTATTCTGACCCAGGCCTTCATGGCCCACTGAGATTCTGCTTCTGAGGTGAGTTTCTGCTTCTGAGTTTCTGCTCTTTTTAGAGGAAATATTCTGCCTTTTTAATATTTCCTAAGCTATTTCAATTTTCAAGGAGAGGGGTGGGTGCTAATTTCCTACAAGACATTTAAATACATGAAAATAAACCTCTGTATTAGTATAATTGTTTTACCATGATATACAGGTAGTCTTCGACTTACAACAGTTCATTTAGTGAATGTTCAAAGTTACAATGGCACTAAAAAAGGTGACATTAACATTTTTCACACTTATGATCCTTGCAGCATACCTATGTTAGATGATTTACATTTGGATGTTTGACAACTAACTCACATTTATGATGGTCACTCAGAGGCAGTATACAGCATCTATTCTATACCTCCCGAGTCCTAGCTGATTGGCTGGGTCTTCTTTTGTTGCCCTGCACAGGAGAACGGAGCTGGAAAGCAGGTTAGTGGGATGGGGAGGGAATGGGGATTTTGCCGAATCCTTCTCCTGCAATGCCCACCAAGCCACATCCACAGAACCCGTAGTAAAAAAATTTGAATCCCACCATTGCAATCACAATGTCCCAGAGTTATGTTATCCCCTTTTGTAACCTTCTATCAAGAAAAGTCAATCGGGAAACCAACCATGCTACTAATTGAAGAACTGCAGTGTTTCACTTAATAAATGTGGCGAGAAAAGTTGTAAAACAGGGCAAATTCACTTAATAAATTTCTCACTTAACAACACCAATTTTGGGCTCAGTTGTGGTCGTAAGTTGAGGATTACCATGATTCTGTAGATAATTATGAATTAGAAACTAAAATAGGAACAGAAGAACTTTCTGTTTACGGAATCAAAGTACTGATTGTTCTAGTATTGAAATACTGACTGGCAATAGTTATCTGGAGTGTCAGGAAGTTTTTTTTAAACCGTCCTTGGAGACTGATTGAACCTGGTATCTTCTGAACCTTCAGTTGAACCTGATACCTTCTGCACAATCCAAATTTCTAGGAATTTATTTGCATGCAAAAACTTTATAAATGCATCTAGATCAGGGGTGGGATATGAAAAGGTTAACTACCGGTGCTGGATTTACCAGCTTCCCTGCCTGCTCTGAGCCATGCCTCTGTAAATCCTCATAAATCATCATTAGCAAGTCATTAGCACTCTGCCTGACCAGAAGCAGCCTTTGAAACAGCCCTCTTTTCTTGTTTTTTTAACTGCAGCTGTGCCTTGTTCGGCAGCTGAAGTTGAAAAATCAGGAAAAAAAAATCAGGTAAAAGCCCGGGTGGGCGGGTGGGCAAAAACATCAGCAGACATAGAACCGGTTCTATGTCTGCTGCTCTTCAGAGCTACTGGTTCTGCAGAGGTGGACAGAACCAGTAGAAACTCACCCCTGATCTAGATTATAAAAGACTGTAAAATCTCTTACTAAACGATAATGGATGACTTTTATAAAAGACATTTGTCCAAAATAAAATGATGCAAGAGGAGATACAACTTCTTTAGTGATATCAGGATAGTATCATCCTAAATTTATTGTGTATAAAGGATTAGAATGGGTAATGACATATGATGGTCCAGCAATCTTTGATGCCTTGATTTCATACTTAACCTTTTTTGGCATTTCTAATTTCTGAGATGTAATGGCTCATTAATTGTGTATCATAATGCAATGTTACATTACTGTTTTGTTTTCCTTTAAGACATTAAATTAGTGAGAGTGTTATTTTTGCAGTACACACAAAAGGTGCACCACATCATATTAATACAAGTGTGTGTGTGTGTAGCAGAATTATTTCATTCATGTTTTTTTTCAATATTAGAACAAATTTAGCTTTGTCTATTGCTCTTCATTTCATTATCCAATATTATTTCTGAAGTATGATTTTTGGTCCAGAAAATATTGTGCAGCCATTCTTAATATACAAATTATATTTTAAGCTAATTCAGTTTTTTTTATTAAAGCTCATTAATTTCAGATCATTTTGGAGATAGATAGATAGACAGACAGGTGGACAGATAGATAATATACTTCTACATTTCTTTCAGGCTGAGAGTATGACATACAGTGTAATTTTACCATATACACTTGTATAATCCCATCACCCATCTGGCTTTGTGCTAAGGCAGACATGTATAGATATATACACATACATACTGCTAATATGATTTTATGACTCTTTATGTTCCTTGTTGACTGTATGTATTTCTGAATGTATTTGTATCCTGAAGTATGTGAAAAAGGATCTTTTAAGAAAAATTACATTTTACACATTGTTGGAGGTCATTAAGAATTTATCATTTAGCGAATGGCTATGTTGTGAAAAAAAACCTAGTTTAATTTAGTAGTTACTAGATGAGAAACATGGAAACTATCATTTCTAATACATGTTTCCATAAGTTTGAAGTTAGTTGGATGACCTTGGGTCAATCACTTTCTCTCAGTCTGACAATAGGATTTCCAAATTGTTGCCAGGAAAACTGCAAGATCTTGTCTATGCAGTTGCCAGGACTCAACATTGAAGACACCCAGAAAAAAATATCCTGAAAGAAAATTCCATCTTTTGAGAATATTGCCATGATCTAAAACTGATACAAGTAATCTCTGATCAACACTACAAACTTGTTAGTATGGACTGCTCTCTTTCCCCCAAATGTAATGGAAATGAATGACAGCAATGATATTTGTTGGATTTCTAATAAATTTGATGTATCTTATAAGGAGTGCTTTTAGAAAAACACACCAAAATGAAAATTAAGAGGGGGAAAAAAGATGGGTTTGAAATTCCTGGTCCCGCCCTTTCTAATGACATCATTATGTTCATATCTGCACCCTACAGTCCAAGTTTGTGTGTTTGTGTGTAAAATCATAGAAGAAATGATATCCTACAGCTATACAAAGGTTGACTACTATACGCCTTGAAGAAGAAATATCTTCTCCCTTTCTTTTAATGGAGAGGCACAGCTCAGACCTGTATTCTTTTTATTTCTCTTTTAGAGTTCAGAGAAGGGCATGAACTTGCTGGAGAAATATTGCTTTGTCTCAGCTCCTTTCTCAGTGACATTTTCGTGTGCAAAGAATTTTATAGTGAAAATCTCTAGTTAGCAACCCATAGTCCTTCTTTCTCTTCCTTAAAAAAAAATCTATACTAATAATTTTGAAAACATTGCTCTGTTGGACACAGCTGACTAGTAACTCAGCTTTATGGTATCATAACAGAAAATTGAGTGGGGATTGCATGCTCAGTGCACTGCCATTGTTCACCAAGCATAGATCAGCTCCTTAACTGTTTGCTAAATGTAAACTCAAGCAACACTTTTTCTTCCTTTCTGTTTGGATTCTTGTTGAACTTTATCCATTATTGGTTAATGTCTGTCAGGCTGTAACCACTGATAATGCTACTTTCTTCACTGAGCACTTCAATAATATCTAAAGAGATAGGATATCCTCAAAGTAGAAATCACATTTTGTTTTGAACCTGAAACAAATAGTTTCAGGGTTCTGATAAACTATTCCAAGCAGGCTGAGGTTTGGCAGAATCAAAACCCAATTGGGATGAACTTGGCATCAAGCTTACCTTCCTAGGATTGAGAGAAAAAGACTGGTCCGAGGTCACCCAATTGGCTGGGTGTCTAAACATTTAGATTATCTTTAGTTTCTGGCATTATGCCTTAACCACTATACCACAAGCACACCTGCCCACAAACAGGCCAACAGATTGGTCTTAGAGAGATTTTCGTCTCACTTTTGATATGGAGATGTAAGAATGGTATACTCCCTCCACCTTTATTATGCAATAAATAAAAAAACTTCCATTAATTCTAAATATTTGTATCCTTTACCTAACTGAAGGGATTTCCATTCATTATTGGGAGTCTATCTTCTCTTATAATCTTGCTTCATTTAATTGCCAAGCTAGAATATTTGTCCAGATCAAATTTCATTTCTGTTTCTTTACTACAAGTATAAAGTTGGAATTTGCATCTAAAGATTGATTGTACAACAGGAACTTTTAGGCCACTGAGTGTATTTCAAAAGCATTTTATGGGCATGTGAACAAAATGTTTGCCACGGCAGGCACATACTCTCAAAAGCCAGAAAGTAAACTAGTTAGGATGCAACCCACCAACCCTTTTGGCTTTCCAGAATGCTCCAGCTCCTCAGTATACCTCTGGTTTTTTTCTGGGCAGGCTTTCAATTAAAGCAGTAACTCACCATTTTATTTACTAAGATTACCTCTGGAGCTTTGCAAAACTACATCCAGAGGTATTGCTGGAAAAAAATAGATTTATGCTTGAGCCTGTGGCTTTATTTTATGGCATTGCCAGTTTCCTATTTTAATTTAATCTTGATTTGTCAAGCCACAAAGGGCATTGGGGTTGATAAAATTCTACCCAAGTGTCAAACCTTAGGGCACTGTGTGAACTGAAAATGACGTTCCTCAAGGACAAATCTCACAAGGTTCCTTTTAAGAAAGATTTATTCAGCAATGATAATTCAGTACAGCATTTGCACTTTTTTCAGCTTTAAACCATGTATGTTATAATGGATATGTAGCACTGGGAAAGAGATTTGTCTTTCTTATGATAAAGTTGGAATCTATAGCTGAGCGTTGTTTATACAACAGTTGCTTGAATCTTAATCTGTCTGAGAACCAATCCTTATGTAGGGTTATAACTGAGCTTTAAAATTCAGACCACATTAGAGAGAAGCAAATATTTAGATCTGCTATATCTCTATATAACCTTCAAGTAGACATCCAGAGATTTATAGCTTATATATGCTAACTGTAGATATGGCATTGCTTTTTAAATCTTTATGGGATTATGTAATATTTTAATATTTAATATATTTTCTATCATTATTTACTGAGCTATATTGTGTTTGTTATTGGTTCCTGTTTTTTTTCTTAATTTGTTTTAAAGTTTGTAATATGTTCTCCATTTCTTAGATTTTCTTTGCAAGTGGTTTATATCTTGGTTAAATAAATATTGTATACTATATTTGATAAATCACGTAAGGTTTTATATATATCACATAAGGTTTTATATATATAAAGCTGAATACATATACACACACACATACACATACACATACACATACTACATACATACATAATACTACATACATATATATATCCGTTCAGCTTCCTTCGGGTATAATTCCCCACGTCATTGTAGTGCTTTTTTAAAGTTGTAGCAACGTTTCAGCAGAATCTCATCTGCCATCAATCAGGCTTCTGTAATTGAGTTTTGTAGAGTAGGTCCAGAGTCTCACAAGTCGTTGGTTTTAAATTTGAGGCAGCACCTGACCTAAAGTATTGACAGCACAACGGCTTCCACAAAAACAAAATCACGGCAGCTTTGATGCCATAAAACCACCAAGGGCATAACAGAGACCTAGAAGAGCAACAGACCTTGGAACAGCCGTCTTGCCCTACATAAGAGGTACTACAGACAAAATCAGTAAGATACTACACAGGCATCACATCAAAGACTGCCTTCAAAACAGACAAAAATCAGCAGCCACCAAAGACACAAATTGACTCTGGAAAACCAAGGCATATACGAATTCCTGTTGCATCATGGCCCGCCACATACTTTGGACAGACCAAAGAGAAGATATAAGTACCCGCCTGGATGGAAACACAAAAAATGCAGTAAAAAAGGCTGGAACACACCTCCTCACTTGTCAACCACATGAACCACAGGTCAACAACATCAACTTCAATGGCAGATTCCAGCCAGACTGTCAATCAATTTTGGAAGCCTCGCACTCTCAAATAGAAAGATCTCCACACCACAAGCCAGGCAAACACCTGGGCACAAACAAGACTCCTCTGATAATCCAGCTCAAACACCCACACCAAGGCACCAGATGAAAACCTAGCTTCCTAATAGATAATTAGCCGTCCTTTCACGCGAAGCCCTAGCTGCAACTTGAAAGCCTCGGCAACACAGAACAGAGTGTTTGCCAGCCAAATCAAAAGCACAACAACAGACAGAAGAAACCAGAAACACCATCAACCAACTCCAAGTCCAATAAACACAGGAGAGAGAGACGACTCCCAACGCAATTCAGAGAGGAAAAAACCATCCTGGCACAACAATAGGCTAGCCTCTAAATTTTAAAACCAAAGACTGTGATAGCCTACCCACATACAGAACTCCATACAGAAGCCTGATGATGGGCAGATGAGATTACTGGCTGGAACATTGAGCTTACACAACTTAAAAAGCACTACAATGGCGTGGGATAATAACCCAAAGGAAGCTGAACAAGCACACATGTAAGTACCCGTGAAAACTTTACCAAACACTAGCACACACACACACACACACATATACATAACATATAATATTATATATATAGATCATATATCTACAATGAGCTACAACTTTAACAGAACTACAATGACGTGGGATAATACTCGAAGGAAGCTAAACAGCTCAAATGTATAGTACCCTAGCGAGAGCTTAAAAAAACATACTTATATATATATATATATACTAATATATATATATATATATATATATATATTATGTGTGTGTGTGTGTGTGTGTGTGTGTGTGTGTGTGTGTGTGTGTGTGTGTGTGTGTGTGTGGTGTGTGCTGTTTAGCTTCCTCGGGTAATTATCCACTCATTGTAGTTCTGTTGAAGTTGTAGCTCATTGTGGTTCTGTAAAGTTTGTAGCAACTTTTAAAGCTTACAACTTTAACAGAACTACAATGACGTGGGATAATACCGAGGAAGCTAAACAGCACAAATGTAGTACCGCGCGAGAGCTTAAAAAAACAAACATAATATAATATATATATCTATATATATATATTGTATATATCTATATATATATATATAAATATATATATATTATTTGTTTTTTTAAGGCTCTCGGGGTACTTCAATACAAAGATCCATATATATATATATAATATATATATAATTAATATATATATGGATGCCTTTGGTTATTCGGCGTTTTCCCCGCGGGGCGTAGAATATGGATATCTAGGCAACGTTCGATGAAGTCTCATTCCATCATCTTCAGGCTTGTTTCTTCAGCTCTGTGCTTCTCAGAGTAGTGGGGGTTGTTGACTTGATTGGGTGGGGGGTTTGGCTGTGTTTCTTGCATTTGGTAGGGGGAGTTGGCTGTGTGTCTGATTGGCTGGGGGTGTGTTTCTGCTTAGGTGGGGCCGGGCTGTGCTCAGGTTAGTCTTTAGTTCTGGGGATTTAGCTGGTGGAGCTGTGATCTTGTTGTTTGGCTTCGTGTTCTTGTTCGTGGCACATACTTCATGGGTGGGTGTCAGTTTTGCTTCTGTATGGGGTCAGAGGGGTTTTGAAGGGGTAGTGGTGCCGCTGCAGTAAATGGCTTTCTGGTTCGTGGTCGTGTCTCCTCTTCTGTGGTGGGTGTGAGTCTTTTTTTTGCATCGGAAGTGTGGTGGTAGCATCTTGTGTGGACTTGTGGGTGTGGGTCTGGTGTCATTTTCCCTGTTTAGGTACTCGTTTATTATGAGGGCAGGTTTTCCAAATGGTTGGTAGTGCGGGAGGTATCATCTCGTTTATTTCATAAGCTGTGTGGGCGTTTTTCCTATCTCTATGGCTTTCTCTGATTATTTTGTTTGTTTGAAGTGTTCGGTTTTTGGCGATGGTGTCTGGTATTTTTAATAAAGTCAATTTCATGTCCTGGTGGTTTTGGGAGTGTTCGACCAGGGAAGAGGTCGGTTCTTCTTTTTTGATTGAGTTCTTCGTGTTCTTCATGCGTGCACTAATTCTTCTGTTAGTTTTGGTCCTATATTGGTGGTGGGGCAGGCAGTGCACAGGGATTTCGTACTACTCCTTGGTTTTCATAAACTCGATTTTGTCTTTAGGGTTTCTTAGGATGGCTGGATATTTTTCTGTTTGGTGCAGAATGCTGTTTTAATGTTGTTTTTTTGGAGGATCTTGCTGATTTTGTCTGTAGTGCCTTTTATATAATGGGAGGAGGGCTTTGCATTCTCTTGTTCTCGTGTCTTTGCTTTTGGTTGGGGTTCTTTTTGGATTAGGTGGGTATCTTCTTTTTTGGAATCATTGCTGTAAGTACAATTAGTGGAGAGTGTGTAGTTCGGTATTTAAGTTTGGTTCATGACGCTAAAGCATTTTGTTCTGGAGATGAGTTTCCTTGGCTACGGAATTGATCTGTCTGGGTGGTGGTGTGAAGAGTGCATGTAGATAGCGCGGTTTGTATGTGTTTTCTCTGGTAGATGTGTTGTCTCTAGGGAGCCAATTGGATTTTTGTATAATAAGACATCTACGGAAGGGAAGTTGATTGTTGCTTCTGTTTCCATAAGTGAATTGGTATTTGGGTGTTTCAGGCTGTTAGGTGTGTGAGGAAGTTGTTCAGTTTTCTCTTTCCCATGGTGTCCAGAAATTATGAAGGTGTCATCTACGTATCTGGAAGCGCATGAAGAATTGTGCGGTTTGCTGATCATATTAATTTTCTAGAGCTTGTGTTTCAAAAATTGGTTCCATGTAGAGGTTTGCGATGACAGTGAGAGGGGTGATCCCATGGGTGGCTCCTTCTATTTGTTTTGTAATTTTTGACCATTGTAGGTGAAGTATGTATTGGAACAGGCAGTGGTTGGTTAAGATCTAGGATGTACTTGGGGTGGGCTTTATTTGTTTTGGGAGGCTTGTCAAGGGGTTCTTTTCGTAGGCACTCGTGGTGAAGAGGGGATATGAAAGAAGCGCACTAAGTAGGTGCTGGTTGTAAGTTTTTGTTTTCTTTGTGATCTCAACGAACTGGAATGAGTTCTTACCTGTGAGTTGAATGGATTTGCTGCATAGGTCTATAAATTGGGGTATTTGGGTGAGAAATTTATATATATTGTTAGGGTGAGCCTCTGAGACTCAACAGCCACACAATGAAACAAACAGTGCCACACATCTCAGACAAGATCCTCACTGAGCCGAACCAATGTCTTATCGAAAGGACATTCAACCTCTTCGCTTTGCTCCCACACAGCACTCCCACAGAACCATCATCATGCGGAGTTCGAAACCAGCCTGACCAAAACCAACCCTGAATGATGCTAACAGACATACACGACCGCCAATCAACCAACATCCTCTGCACTAGCACACCCACAAAAACGCAACATTATCCAAGAAGAAAAAACTGCACTACTTAACTCTTGAAAGAAGACACAAGCATAATAACCACGCAGCAGACAAGCGCGCACTAGACCAGTGGTTATGAATCCATCATATCAGACTACCACAACAAGTTAACCAACTACTCCAAGACCCCACATACAATACCCCTAAACACTGACCCCACCACCTACCTAGAAAAACCCCAGATCCAAAATAAAGCCCTCCCCGCATCAGCGAAGAAATCCAGCAAAGAAATCCAACCCAGAGAAAAATCATCCAGATAACCCTATAGCTGATGGTCTCCCAATATACAAAGACAGGAACCGCCACTACGACCATAGTTCAGTTCCATAGGTCACCTCTACAAACTTAGCAAATTTCTCATGGAAACAATTACAGACCTATGCAGAATCCATCAACTACAGGTAGGAACTCATTCCAGTTCAATTGAGATCAAAGAAACAAATTAACAACCCAGGACCTACCTAGTGAGCTTCGGGGATGTCATATCCCTCTTCACCCAAAAGTGCCTATAAAAGAAGCCTTGACAGCCATCCAAAACAAATACAACCCCCCCAAAGTACATCCGATCTTACGCAACAACTGCCTATCCAATACATACTTCACCTACAATGGGAACAAAAATACAAACAAATAGAAGGAGCAATCCATGGGATAACCCTCTACACCTGTCATCGCAAACTCCTACATGGACACTTTTGAAACACAGGGCGTCTAGAAAATATGTCACAAACCAAACTCTGGCTCAGACTACGTAGATTACACCTTCATTCTGGCCACAACGGGAAAGAAAACTGAACAACTTCCCTCACAACCACTCAACAGCCTAGCACCCAAATACAATTCACCATGGAAACAGAAGCCAACAATCAACTTTCCTTCCTTAGATGTCTTAGTATACAAAAATCAATGGCTCCCTAGGACACACATCTACAGAAGAAAACACATACAAACTGCTATCTACATGCCTCTCAACACCACCACCCAGGCAGCAGATCAATTCCGTAGGCCAAGACAATGCCTCATCTCCAGAACAAAATTGCTAGCCGATGAACAACACGTCAAAAACTCGAAACTACTAACACTCTCAACTAATGTACTTAGACATGCCAATCGATTCCAAAAAGAAGATTAACCCGGCACCTAATCCAAAAAGAAACCCCAACCAAAAGCCCAGACAGGGGGAAGCAAGAGAATGGCAAAGCCCTCCTCCATAATATAAAAGTTTGCACTACAGACAAAATCATGCAAGATCCTCCAAAAGCACACATGTAAACAGCATTCTGCAACAAACAGAAAAATATCCACCATCTAAGAAACCCTAAAGACAAAACTCTGAGTTAGAAAAGCAAGGAGTATACGAAATCCGCTTGGCACTGCTGCCCCAACACCATACATAGGACAAACTAACAGAAGAATTAGTGCACAGGCATTGAAGAACCACAAGAACTCAATCAAAAAAGCAGAACCGACTCTTCCCTGGTCCAACACCTCCAAAGCACACATGAATGACTTTAAAAAATACAGATATCGCCAACCGAACACTTCACAACAGAATAATCAGGAGAAAGCCCATAAGAGAAAGAAAAGCCACATAGCATGAATAACAGAATGGATACCCTCCCGCCTACTAACATTTGGAAACCTGCCCTCATTAATAACGAGTACCTAAATATGAAGAATACAAACAGACCAACACCCACAAGTGCCACACAAGTGCTACGCACCACACTTCCACGCGCAGAAATAAGACTCACACCCACACAGAAGAGGAGACAGCGACGCACCGAACACGAAGCCAACTGCAGCTGCACCACTACCGCTCCAAACCCTCTGACGCTACAAGACGAATCGACACCTGCTCAATGAAGATTGAGTGGCACGACCACGAGACACGAAGCCAACACAAGATCAGCAGCTCACGCAGCTACAATCCCCCAGCAACTAAAGACTAACCTGAGACACCAGGCCCCCCACCTAAGCAGAGACGAGCACCCCACCATTGACGCACATCCCTCCGCTATCATCAAGTCAGACACAGCAAACCCCCACCATAATCAAGTACGCTAACGCCTCACTAGCAATTAAAGGGAAGAAGAGCAGCTGCTAATGCGTCACACATTTACTGCTGAAAGAAGCCCAGAGCTAGAAAAGAAAAGACTGGAGAGACTGGATGAATGAGAACTGTCATGCCGAACGTTTGGCCTAGATACTTCCAAATTGTCTACATTGTGGAGGGAAAACGAGAAAACCCGAATAACCAAAGATCCACATACAAATACTCGCGAAAACCTCAGAAAACATATATATATATATATTCAAACTTGATAACTCTTAAGAATTGCTAATTCTTTTAGAAAATTCTGGGATTTAAAATTCACATATCTTAGTTGTCAAGTTTGAGAAGCACTTCATACAGAAGCACCGTATGAAGAATTGATTTGCTTTCTTGACAATTTTTGCCTTGAACTGTATTCAAAAATTTAAACCCCTTTCAGACAGTAATAATATTTGCTAGAATAAACATCTTCTTGTCTTTCGGAGGCTTTGATGTGTCTGTTTGACTCCAATGTGTCTCATCCTTTTCAGTCAATTGAAGTTCAATACCAATTGAAAGAGCTAGATTTCTAAATTTTACTCCATGCATTTCTTATTGTATCAAATGGATTTGTTCAGGATTGCTGATTTAAATTAGAATCTTCTATGTTATTATTTAGTGTTTCATCTTCTTTCCAGGCAAATTGCTTTTTCAATGGGCAATTGGACTTAGTTTTTTCCCCTCGTGGAAGACGTTTGATTGTCATTCAAGAAACTTCTTCAGTTCCGACTGAACTAAGAAGTTTCTTAGATGAGAAAGGGGGGTAAAGGGGAGTCCAGTTATCCTTTGAAAAAGCACCTTTGAGACAGTCATGACCTGGATGACTGAGAATCTCCATAGATATTCTTGTCAGGCGGTTTCCTTACAACCCTCAAACTCTATTTCACTCTCCAAAGTTGTTTTAAAACTGCAGATTTATAAGATGTAGATAAGAAATTTAGGACACTTAACTAGCTCCTTGAATACCAGCTCCTTGATTAGCAGGCTATTAATTCTTAGCTGGTTTGCTGATCTGGCAGATAATTGCTGTCCTGGGCTCATTCTGGATGCTATTTATTTATTTATTTAGCTTCCTATTCTTTCCCGCTGGTATTCTATTCCTACAGGCAGATGGTATCCCTTTGCATTTTAAAATTCTGATTGTTTTTGTGAAATTACTAGCCTGAGATTGTTATTCCCCATTAGCAGTCTTGCATTTTTAAATTGGAACTATAAAAAAAAATATCAAAATTACTACTGTCTTTGCTATCTATACAGGCTATCACAGACCCAGCCTCTGAAGGGTAATGAATTTGCTCTATATCATGGATGCAAGATTAACCTTCTTTTATCTGATATTGGGTTATTTTACTATCAATGTACAGGTAGTCCTTGACTTATTGTAACTGAGCCTGGAATTATGGTTGTAAGTCAAGACACCCATGTGACCAGAAGTAATTTTCTGGCCTTTTTCATAGTAGCCATTAAAAATGCCACAGTTGTTAAGCAAAACCCATTCATTTGAATGTCATTTTTTGCTGGAAAGCAGAAAAATATGCTGGTAAGTGCCAAAAACATAGTGAATGTGGTCATGTGCTGAACTACCAAAAGTTCATGGTCATGTGCTGAACTACCAAAAAATACAAACATGTGATGTGAAAGATGGGCACAGCAACTATTTATGATGGCCAGATGTATTTTACAAGCTATGAAGCCCTCATTCTGTGGCTGTCATAACTTCAGAAAGAAGTCTCTTTTTCAAAGAATAATTTATTTATTGTTGTTATTTATTATGAATGTTTAGATGCTATTGTAACCATACAACTCAGAGTGGCTTAGAATATACATAATTCATCACAATACATAAACGCAACCACATTTTTCAGATAACATTCTTGCCTCAGTCTCCAAATAAACTTGAAAGGCCATGTTTGAATGTGTTTCTGTATTCTAGGAGCTTCACAGAAATTCACAGTAAGGCCATAAGTTCATTTCCTTATCATCCAATCCTATATATTTAAAGAAGTGTATTTTGTTTTTAAAAATTATATATTTTAAAACCTTTTCAGTTTGTGTGACTGACTTTATTTTTCCAGATGTAAAAGTTTTGTTTTGTTTTATTCCTTGAATTACTAAGACTACAGACAGTAAAGTTTATTTTCTATATCTACCAAAGAGTATAAAGCAGAGCATTTATTTTTAGGGTTCAGAAATATCATTTATTTATTTAGTATTGTTCATTTATTTGCAAAAACAGAATATTTTCTATATCTACCAAAGAGTATACAGCAGAGCATTTATTTTTAGGGTTCAGAAGTTATCATGTCACAATAAATTGACTCAATACTCTTTTCCATCTCTCTAACCTCCAGTGAAATGTGATCATAGAGACTTGTCATTTTTTTCCTCAAAAATTTTTTTTTCCATCTAATGATAAAAAACTATGCTCAGAATGGTGAGTTGGGAACTAAAGTCCTTGCCTTCTCACCTCGCTGATCTTGAATTCAAGCCCTTTCTTGCCCTAATCAAAATGAGTTTGAAGATCCTCCTTCAGGTTCCATTAAAGCATTGATTCATGTCAAAAAAGAACTAGAAGTAATTCAACAATTCTTGGAACTATGGTGGGTCATTTTCACGCTGGAAGATGCCCAAGGCTATGCTTGCATAAGCTCTGAGTGAATCAGTTTGACCTGGCTGACATGGCAATGCTGCAGAAGGAAAATGTAAACCTAGAATAATAAGATTTAATAATAAGGAGGGGGTGAGTAAAAACCTCGGTCATGTATCACCACACTGCATTTCTTGCTTCAGTAGGTAGTCCCATTGGGCTTCTCTCTCAACTATTTCTTTTGTACTATATATTTGATTATGTGGACTTCATAAATGAGTCACTTTAAGAGCATCTTCACTTCTGATCAAATTTTCCTTAATGGCCATGAAGGATCTTAGAATACATGAATTGAGATTTAATATTTTCTGTACTATTGGAAAATGGGGCAAACAAGTAGTATGAATGTCTACCTGTAGAATTTGGCAGCATGTGACCTTGCCTTAGGAGCAAATTTCTCAGTGGCTTGCATCATTGGAAGTTCAATGAATTTACTCTTCAGTTTTATTTCTATATTTTCTTTTGAATGAATCCCATTGTTCTAAATGGCTCAGAACAGATCAAAGAAGTATGCACTTATCTTGCTTTTCATAACAGATCACTTTTGTGATAAGCAGAATGGTTGGAATCCTTTGTCTTAATTGCGATTGAATTTAAGTTTTATTAATAAAATGTAGTAAACACTTTGAAATCAAGAAGATTGAGGTGCGTTATTAATAACTTGCATGCCATTGATTTCTCAAATCATGATCAATGTAGAATTCAAGCCATTGTATTGAATTGAATTTCTATGTAGATTGTCCTATACTTGAGTGGGATGTAGATGGGTTTTTAATATTTTAAAATAAATAATTTAGCTTCATATCTAGATTAATGTCATAAATACTAAATGAATACTATTTTACAATACTGTCTAATTTTTTAAAACAAATTTAATTAATTCCAGTTTGGTATAGTGGCTAAGGTAACAGGCTATAAACCAGGAGACCACAACTTCTAGTTTCAGTTGAGTAACCTAGGAAGGAGGCAATTAAAACCAGTTCTGAAAACTTTGCCAAGAAAATTGCTGGGACTCACCCAAGTAATCACCAGAAGTCAACATTGACTCAAAGCACACAAATTAAAAACAAATACATATCCAGCTATAATATGATCAATATCTCTCAAAACAACCAACCAAATATAACACATATGAAAAATGGAATAGTTCAAGGAGTTGCTGTCAAAACTGTCCTTGGCTTCCTCTATAAAATATAATGAAACTCGAAAGCTGCCGAATCTGATAATATCTCTATGATTTGTTCATGTTTGAATGCTTTGTCCATTAATTGCAGTTGGATTGCCTATGAATGTTGAGCAATATTTTCACCTTAATAAACATTTGTACTTTAAAAGTTTCTCCATCAATTTTGGTATGCAATGGTTCATTCAATGTAGCAACTTCCCAACATATTTAAGTTATAAATGGTTCTGACAGCCCAGAGGCAATGTTCTAGGGGCCACACTGTTAGTAATTTTCTCCACATTTCCTAGTCCATTGATTACAAAAGCTGGTACTTTTCAAGGTCTGGAAATCATATTCTTAGAAAAACCTTGAGTTTACATTTTTGCCTTAATAATGGTTGTATGTTAAAAAATGCCAAGATAATTCATTGTTTGCTTAGTGTACACATGCTTTCAAAACAAGCATTCTATCCAAAATGGCAGATTTGGTAGGTTGAGATCAGATTGCAGTACTGATAGTACTTACTTAGCAATAATAACTGGAACCAGAATTTCCATTGCTAAATGATTAAGCAATAAAGTGTAATTCACTTTTAGCTATAACTTAGTGATGGCAATCCCAGTAGATCCCATTGCAATAATTAAGTGAGGCTGAGGAAACGGGAAGTAAATTAGACACTAATATGAGTGTGACTTACAATTTCTGTCAGCTACCTATAAGTACAATCAATGGGGAGATTGGCTAGATGAAAGTTGCCAGATTTGTTCTCAATCAGCTGGATGGCAAGTGAATATCGCAAAGTGGTATGTTGTGTGTATGTATGTACACAGGGGAGAGGTCAAACGAGGAATTAGTTTAGAGTCTTTGTATAGCCAGAAGAGGATGAAGTTCAACGTTTCTGTTCAATGCCATTGAATCTTATCTAATTCTACTTACATGCAAACTATTAGAGAAAATTTGTCTGCTAGATAGGCTTGAGCAATAAAGCAGTAAACTGGAACACACACACACACAAATACACACATCTTTCACTGTGTTGAAGCATTGGTAATTAACTGTTTTTTTATTTAGTATGAAATTAGGTCTTCTGTACATTCATAGTTCTATCATATACTTCATATATTCTCTCTCTATGGTTGTAGTAGCATTCTATCGATAAAAGATACTCTTGTCCATGTATGGGTTGTTGCAGTAACTCACTTATTGTTAGATTGCTTTTGTTCCACAACATCTGGCCCAGGGGTGGGATTCTACCAGTTCAGCTATTCGCTAGAACCGGTTGTTAACATTCTAGGCAATCCGGTTGTTTTTTGGCCTAATCCTGTAAGAAAGGCAGGAAGGAAACATTTTTGTGGTGCTTACAGAAACTGCCTCTCCGTTAACCCTTATTACATTCTTGGCAGGACTAGACTTCCTGTCTCTGGAACTTCCTCTGGATTTTTTTTTCCCTCCTGTTGCTGATACTTTTGCTTGTGTGGAATTTTAATTTATTTATTTTTATTTGGTTTGTCAATTGCTTACAAGATAATAGGATAAATAAAAACATGGTTATGAATACATGGATACATATAAAGAAAAAATAAAAAAAACCAATAGGACCAGGGACGGTAGGCATGTTGATGCGCTTATGCACGCCCTCTGCAGACCTCTTAGGAAAAGGGTGAGGTCAATAGTAGAAAGTCTAAGGTTAAAGTTTTTGGGGTTTGGGAAGAAACCACAGAGTCAGGTAGAGTATTCCAGCATTGACCACTCTGTCGCTGAAGTCGTATTTCCTGCAATCAAGTTTTAGTGTGATTAACCTTGAGTTTGTATCTATTGTTTACTCTTGTATTGTTAATGGTTGAAGCTAAAGTATTCATTGACAGGTAGGAAATTACAATGTATGATTTTATATACTGTACTTAGATCGGACCGACGATGGCATAGTTCTAGATTTTCTAGGTCTAGAATTTCAAGTCTGGTGGCATAAGGTATTCTGCAATGAGTAGAGGAGTGGAGAACTCTTCTTGTGAAATATTTCTGGAGTTTCTCAACTGTGCTAATATCAGATACGTAATGTGGGTTTCAGATTGATGAGCTGTATTCAACTATTGGTCTAGCAAATGTTTTATATGCTTTAGTTATTAGTGTAATATTACAAGAGAAAAAGCTACATAGGCTTAGGTTAACAACTCTTAATGCCTTTTTGGCTATGTAATTACAGTGAGCTTTAGCACTTAGATCATTAGAGATGATCTAATGATCCTCTGTCAAGATCCTTGACAGAGTTTGGATCATCAACAAGGTCTTGACTATTCAGCTGTATTTTATTTTCTGATTTTTTTTTTTGCCAATATGTAAGACAGAGCATTTATTTGTTAAGATTTGAAGCTGCCATTTGTTTCACCATTCTGTTATATATTCGAGGTCTTTTTAAAGGGTAGCAGTATTGTCTGTGGTGTTGAATAGCTTTACATCATCAGCGAAGGGAATGTAGTTGCTCTTGATATGATCACAGATGTCATTTATGTAGAGTATGAAGAGAGTTGGTCCTAGAACACTGCTACCTATAAATACAATTGGGGTACCATTCAAAGTTACAATGGCACTGAAAAAAGTGACTTATGACCATTTTTCACAATTACACTGTTGCAGTATCCCCACAGTCATGAGAGGCCAGGCGAGGAGATGCATGCCTCGATGTGAGTGATATTGAGTTGACCACACTTAGCCAAAAACATGACCACCAAGCCACACCCACCAACTTAGCCATGCCTACAGAACTGGTTGTTAAAAAATTTGAATCCCACCCCTGATCTGGCCTAAATCTCCTTAACCCAGATGATGTCTGAATTCCACCCCATCTCTTTCTCTGTCTCTGTCTCTTTCTCTGTGTCTCCCTCCCTTCTTCGTTATCTTTCTCTTCCTCTCTCTTTTCTCCCAAGTAAGTTTATTACTGACCTGTCGCAATTCTCAGTGTAGCATTATGATGTGTGTGTGTATGTGTGTATGTGTGTGTATGTGTGTATTAGACTGGGAAAATTTCTTTTTTGGTTCAATTGATTGTGTCCCTGTTATGGCTAAACTAAAAATTAATATGCAAACTTTTATAAATTATTATTATCTACATTATGAATGCATGATGTGAACATGAGTTGCTTTGCTCATCATTTTTTGATGGAGAAATTATTATACATCCTCACTTGATGCACTGATTTTGAACAGCAATAGGCCATTTTTTAATGGACTATCTGTGGTAATCTGCTGTTGGTAAATAAATGTTTTAAAAAGTGTACAGAGAAGCATCACATATATAAGACATGTTTCCCAAAAGATTTTTGGCAATATTTGAAAGCCTCTGAAGATGTTGCAGTAGCCACAGAAAGGAAATGACGGATTTCTCAAGTACTCCTTGGATTCCTATAGTTGTAAATTACCATTCCTGATTCTAAAGACATTTTCTTCCAATCTCATGCTGCTGTCCAAAGAGTTCTGCCCAAAGCTGAGAACATGAGAGCATGCGGTTTCCAAGCTACATCTCTGCTGGTGTCAACAGAGCTGCTTTTAGCTGAATAATATGGCACATTGTTATTGTTTTATTTTAAAAAAACCCTCTGTTTTTTTGTTTCCTATCTGATATAATTTATCTCAAAGTCATAAATTATGGAAACTGAGATGGTTTCAGTTGTCCTAAAATTGCAGGCATTTTCCATCTAAGTTTAATTGTGAAATCCAGAGACAGTTTTAGTCTGGGGTAAAAAAAGCAGAGCATAGTTTTTTTGAATATTGCTACTTAATTGATAATCTATGCCCTATTATATCTTGCTCAACAACTTGCTTACTTCTGCATTGTAATATATAAAGATGATATTAATTTTCCATTGAAAAAGAATGTGTGTCTATGTCATTTTTATCCCTGATGAGGGTATAATATCTATTGGGTCTGGAAGGAAAGTTATTTAAATTTTAAAAACAGATCCTTCACTTTATACTGAGAGGGTTTTTTGGTCTGGAGAGTATAATATATCTATGTTCTTGTGATAGCTGAATAAATTCAATAGCAGCAGAGCTATAATTCATTAAGCAAATGGATCTTGAGGAGAACCAATACACCTCCATTTTAGATTCTTATGTTTTTGACAAATACACAAAGCGAGTGGTAAAATTCTGATGAGTTTGATTGGAACAATCAAGCTATATTAAAACAGAAATAATTTCTGGATTTTATACGTTATCTACATAATTAGTAATCTAGATGTAAATTTTCAAACCACATATTAGATTCAACAAGACAGTAAACTTTCCATCAATTCCACAATGTTACTCTGGGAAATAAATAATAATTGAGTGACTTAACTTCGACTGCATGGCATTTTCCTTTCCATTCTTGCAGTAGTGCTTAATCATGGAAAATGTCACCACAAAATGTTCTGTAGCATTGGAGAGTAGCCTGCTGACATTGTTTATGCAACATCAAATTGCATAAAATCAATAAATAATTATGATTTGAATTCCAGAGTAGGAACACAAAAAGTTTATAATAAACTCCATATATAAAATTTCTATTGATAGTAGAAATAGTTTTCAACATATATAAGTACTGTTATGGATTGAAGCTGCTACTTTTATATTTAAAGTATTTGATCTTCCACTGAGTTCTAATAAGAAGCTGTCTTCTTGAATAAAACTTTTTATAATTTAATTCAATATTGTCCCCCTAGAAGTCCTGTAATTGAGTATCTAGAAAACCTTGGGAATATAGAACAAGGAATAGGGAGTAATAGAAAACATTTCTTAATCTAAGGGAGTGTAAAAAATCACACAGATGCCAGTGAAGAAGTAATGTTGGCTGCAGCAGTTTCTGGAGCATTGACCACCTGCAGAAAATTTGAATTGCCTCAGATTAGACTCTTATCACTTAATATTTATTTATTTTATAATACATTTCTTAAATGGTCAAATCTGATCATAGTAATGCCTTCAGAGCAGATCTTTTTTGTGCCAACCATTGCTTTATCACACTGGCAGTTTGTAACAGTACTTTGATTGCAATGGTGCAATGTATCAGATAAATTTTCTAATGGAAGCTCAGAAAAAAATCACTCAGAATGTATAGGTCTGTGTATATAGTGAAACTGTCCTTAAACAAACAAATGGTCCACTTTAAAATATTGCAGCTATAAATGACCATGACAGTAGCACTCTGCATATAATAAAAAATAAGTACTGAAGAGAAGCTGCTGAATTACTGTGGTAATAAACCAGATGTGATTATTATCATTTAACACGGTCATTGAATACCATGAATCCCTGAAGCCATTAAAATATTTATGATTAAACATTTGCTATTCCTTCTAACAGAATGTATAACTTGACACTAAAATCTGTTAAGATAATATTTTGGCTGCTATATATAGCAATGCTGTATAGTGGTCAGCTAAGAACTACTGATATCTTGGAATAAATAGTTGCTATTGGATGTATTTATAAAAACTACAAAAATCAAGTTCTTCCTATTTTAATACCTTGTGTTATATAGTTTGAAAGTTATATTTTTTTTGTTTATCCAATATTTAAAAAATTAAAATGTAAATATTTTTTTTTAATTTAAATTAAAATGATCAGAAAAAGGAAACGTTTTTATATGGCAGAGTATTTAGCTCAGTGTCTAATCCAAGATATCTGGATATGACTGTTCCGTCCGGAAAGAAGCGCGTGAGACCGGGTTCCAAACAACAACTATTTTATTTAAACTCGCAAGGCAAAAGATTACGGAACATAGCCCAAGCCGTGGCAACCCTTTATATAGCGGCTTGCCTGACAGCTTATGGCCAATGACACTTGTTTAACTCATCCCATCATTGGCAACTTCCCAGATTGGTTCTTAGTGAACCAAATCCGTAAGTGGCCTTTTTGGCCATGTCTTTCAATGTCTTTTGTTGACTATGCCCATGTGACCCTCGTGCAACATGCCCAGGACATCTTCCTTGGAGGCTTGCTCGGAATTACCACCCTGTCACCCCATAAAATGCACCCCTTTTCAATAGACAGTTCAGTATGTCTGGCACGGAAAGGTTTTAAAAGTCTCCATTTTGTTTTCTCTCCGGCCAGGCTTTACCTACCCAGTTCAATATGTGCGCTGTCAAAGGGTCTTTGGCTGTGGCTCTCGCGATGTCGGCTGCAGTCAGCCGTAGCTCTGGGCAGGTCTCAAGCTGAAATGTGGAGGTGGTTGGAGCAGGGTCGTCCTTTGTTGATGGGCAACGGGAATGGCTCAGGGCATTGGCATGTGGAATGGCTTTGCCGGGCGGTGGAGCAGCGTGTAGGAATAGGCGGCGAGGAATTCAGAACCACCTGCGTCATTCTAGGTGACAGAATGTCAGGGTTGGCTTGTTGCCTGCTAGGATTCCAAGAAGCGGCTTGTGATCGGTTACGATAGAAAAGATCCACCGTAAAGGTACTCATGAGTTCTTTGACTCCAGCGATGATTGCGAGGCTTCCGATTCAAGTTAGCTGTAATTGCGTTCCGACTTGGAGAGCGTCTTGGAGTAAAAGGCGACCAGTGCCTCTCTGCTGTCTGGGAGTTGGTGACTCAGAATGGCGCCGACCCCAAAAAGGCGAGGCATCACAGGTGACCATCAGAGGCAGGGTGTTGCTAAACTGGATGAGAATAGTGTCTGACAATAATAGGTCCTTGATACCTTGGAAAGCTTTCTGTTCCCGGTGGCCCCATGTCCAAAGTGGTTTTTATCTAGCAGACAATGTAGGGGTTCTGCTATGGTTGCCTTATGGGGCAGGAACACGTTGTAAAAATTTTATGAGGCCTAGGAATGCCTGGAGATTGGTTTTGTTTTTGGGTCTGGGAGCGTCTTTGATAACCTTCATTTTTTCGGTGGGTGAATGCCTTATTCATCGATTAAATAGCCCAAATAATTCAACCCAGTTGTGGCCAGTTCATATTTTTCCTCATCTTCACTTTGAGGCCTGACTTCCTAAATCTTGTTCAGACTTCTCTTAACCTGGTGTCTAGTGGTTGGCATTTTTTGCTGAGACCAGTACATCGTTGAAGTAATGGGACAACACCTTTGATTCCATTTAGCAAGGCGTTCCATGAGGCTTTGGAACACGCCTGGGCAACGCTGACACAGAATTGGAGGCGGTTACATTTGAATGCCCCCTGCTATATGTTACTATAGTCTGTACTTCTGCTGTAATGGGATCAATGGGTAAGCTGTTGATAGCCCTGTGCTAGGCGAGCTTTGCAAATATTTTTCCTCCCCCTAGCAAGTGCAGTAAATGTTGCACTACTGGCACTGGTTACGTGCTTTGTTGGAGCACATGGTTGAGAGTTGCCTTATAGTCCCCACAGATGTGCACTGACCCATCTGGCTTCAACCGGTATAACGACAGGGGTTTCCCACCTGGCATGGTCGATTGGTTCTAAAACCCTTGAGCTATAAACCTTATTTAGGCTGGTGCGTCAATTTTTGGTTTTAGCTGAATGGGAGCGATCTGGCCTTTAAACGGATGGGGGCTATTTTCGGGTCTAGGCTAAATGAAATTGGGGTCCCCTTATACTTGCCTAGAGTCCCATTGAAACATCTTGGAAATTCATGGAAAGTTCTCACCTTCTACAACGATCCCATCCTCGTCACCAGTGTTCGCATCCAGAAAGAAGCGCGTGAGACCGGGTTCGAGACCGGGTTCCAAACAACAACTATTTTATTTAAACTTGCAAGGCAAAAGATACGGAACATAGCCCAAGCCGCGGCACTCCTTTATATAGCGGCTTGCCTGCCGGCTTGTGGCCAATGGCACTTGTTTAACTCTTCCCACCATTTGGTGGCTTCCCAGATTGGTTCTTAGTGAACCAATCCGTAAGTAGCTTTTTCGGCCAATCAGAATGAGGAACTTGGAACCTACCAAGTTCCAGTCAGAACAATGACAAACTACTATTATATTAGGTAAAGGGTGACATGAATACTACATTTTAGTCTGCATAATGATTGAAGGATTGCAGTTCAGATCAATCTTTTTATTTGAATTGCAAAGATCCAATACTTATGATCAATGAAAATCAATTCACAAGATCAATGGTTTTCTTATTATGCTTCAAATTTGTTTCTGGGTTGCTCCTTAGGGTAGCCAGCTAGCTAATTTGGCTATGATCTCTTACTGCACCATGCTTTATCGCAGTTTATCATAGTGATATTACTTGAAACATTAAAAGCATTCAAGTTCCAAAATGAATATTACCGTAACAACATGATTTAGAACAGAAATTACATTATTTAACCTTGTTTAACAAAGCCTAATATAACATGCTATTTCAGTCCCCAAGACCCACTGTTCCAATATACCCATACTCTACTGCTGAAAGAAAAAGGAAGTATACTTTACTTATGGGATAATATTACTAGAATGCTAGTACATTCTAGGTGGATTCAGAGGAAAAACTCTTGAATCTATTCATGGCATGCACCTCATTACAGACTTAGCAAATTAAAACACAAATAGGATTAGAAAAGAATAATGTAACAATCTCCCTCTGTGGTCCCTGGAGCATTAAGTCATAAATTGGGTTTGCATTAAATTGCTCCTGCAGTATTGAATTCAGAGAAAGAGCTACAAGCTGGAGATAAACCATGCTGAGCTGAACAGCAACTTTAAAACTGCTTTGCTTCCTTCTCTCTCTCTCAATTGTTTTTGTTAGAAACACCACAAATTTGTTAAAATCTGAGATTTAAAAAGAAAAGTGGCATCTTGTGTCTTGATTAGAAAACTTAATTCACAGAGGACATTGCAGCAGCACACACCAACCCTCACAGACACAGATATAACTTTAATACCACAATTTTATATATGGTATCTAATAGTAATCCTTTTCTTACACACACACACACACACACACACACACAAACACTTAAATTTTTAAATGAAAGATAAGAACAGAATAAAAAACAAAAAGATGACACACAAAATAAAATAAATACAAATATAAAAAATAAAATGCAGGAGTTCTTGGTATTCTCATATTTTTATCATCCTTGATATAAATCACCAAACTGGTGATTTCATGAAATATTAATAGTAATTTTTTTGGCCTTCTGAATTTTTAGCTTTGGTTTTTTTTACTTCTGATTTGTTTTTAATTTTTTAATCTGTGTTTTTATTCCAGTGCTTGTATTGTTTTATTGTGCTGTTGCAAATCACAGTCACTTAGGGAGATGAGTGATTAGAAATTAATTTAACCAATTAATTAATTAGCTAGTTAAAAACCAAGTGGGCAGATATTTTTGGGAACTGCAGTTGCTGCATCGCGCTAATACCAGGTTGGGAAGCTTTTTATTCTGAAATGCAGCGGGTTAGGAAAATCCTACATCTTAATCCACAAAGTGAGATAGTTAGTTGCCTAATAGTGAGCATGGAACAAACTTTTAACTCCAAGCTTTTTTTTTTAAGCAGCAAGCATTAGACCCATTAAGAACTACAACAACAAAACCATTAAGCAATGCAACATTCTCCTAGGAGCCAACCTTATCCTTTAATCAAGTTATGGAAAATTCATTCCTCTTTTAGCCATTTATCTTCTTTGCATGTTCCTAGTCCAAGTGACCTACTTCTTAAAAGTAATAACAGAGAAAAGTAATAACAGAGAAACAGTGCAAAGCTCTCCATTATTTGTGGATTTAACTATCATTTTTTTACTTATTGGAAATTAAATAATTAAACTCATTCAATCTAATTAGCATGGGCTGATTTTTCTGTCACACACCACCTGACTTCTATAAATGTTGCCATTGGGTTACAAAGAGAACTAAAATGGAGTTGTTAGATATGCAACAGGGGTCATAATTTATTTTTATCTGTACATGTGGCGAATTATATACTAATAATAAATACTTTGGGTTGAATGTTCTTTTTTTAAAAAAAAGTTTTCATTTTTTTAAGACAAACATACAAACAAAACATAAAAACACAAAACCATCTTCCATTTTATATACATAGAGTATGTCAGTTGGTTACAAATCTTTTGTACTATCCTTTCATAGTCATTACTCACAGTTTGTATAAATGTTCACATTGTCAAACTAACATATGTTTATATATTTATCAATTATTAATCATCCATGACTAAACTATTTATTCCATTATATGAAATTATTCCACAATTTTTATTTTGAAAATTTAGCTCATTGTACTTTATCTCAATGGTTATATATGTCTATACCCTTATATTTTATATCAACTCAATTAAGATCTTCTATTACGAAAAAATTACCAGTAGTCTA
>BHFT01033020.1:0-10688 GCA_004320025.1 Laticauda laticaudata
TGGCGGACCTCACCCTCCAGGAAGCTGCACTTGGCCATGACGTACATCTTCCGGTCAGTGAGCTTGACAGCGGCCTGCACAGATTTCTTCAGGTGCAGCTTGCCATACCATGTGTGCATGTGCTTCCACCATCCCAGGAGTACATCTGAAGTGTAGCCCTCTCTGCCTTGTCTCTCCATGCTGCCTGCTTCCTCTTGGTGTCACAATAGAGCCTGTGGACCTTTCTCCACAAGTACTCGTTCTCCCTCATCCATTCCAGCACCACCACCACCAGCAGCAGTAGCAGCAGAAGCACCAGCAGCTTCAGAGTCAGTGCCAGGGGGTGGGATGGTGTTTCTGTCCTTCTTACCAGGGCTGGCAGGAATAGGCACAGGTTTTCTCTTCTTCCCTGACTGACGAACCATGGCGTTCTTTCAAGATGTCTCTGGCAGCAGGTCTTTCCTCTGAATGGTGACTGCTTGCGAGCTGCATCCTTTTATATCCGTGGAGCTGATGCAATTCATCCTCCTCGCATGCGCAGTGACCGCTTTGCAGCCGCTACGCATCCGCTATGCATCCGCTATGCACCCTATAGGCGTCCGTGATGCATCCGTGTCATCCGCTACGCATCCGCTCCTTCTGCTATGCGTCTGCTTCGCTATTCTCCGGAAGCCCTGTGGATGTGTCATCCGCTTCCATCTGCTTCCATCCGTTAGGCTTCCTTCGAACATCCGCTTACCATCCTCGCAACGTACTACCCACATCCATTCCTTTCCTTTGTTTTCCGTTCTGTTTATGCAAATTTAGAGCACTTTTGAGAGCGGATAACAACGGATGGAGCCACCCCCGAAATTTTGCTCGTCCGCTGTGTCCTTTTTGCATACGTTTTGCATCCATCGGCCAGTGTGACCTAGCCTTTAAATACTATGTAGTAGAAGCTCAATCTCACATTCCTTATCCAACATCTTTTAATCACTACTCCTCACTGACTCATTGACCTTTCTCGTTGTGGGAATCTCTCTATAATTCCATCTTTTAATCACTACTCCTCACTGACTCATTGACCTTTCTCGTTGTGGGAATCTATAATTCCAGAAAATGCTGCAAGACTGTTTTAACAGAATTCTAACAGATCAACAGACTTGGAAGGGACCTTGTACTCTAGGTCATCTAGTCCAACCCACACCCAAGCAGGAGACCCAACACCATTTCTGACAAATGAGTCGTCTCTTTTTGAAAGCTTCCAGTGATGAAGCTCCCACAACATCTGAAGGCAAGCTGTTCCATTGATTGTTCTCACTCTCAGAAACTTTCTCCTTATTTCTAGGTTGAATCTCTCCTTGATCAGTTTCCATCCATTATTCTTTATCTGGCCTTCGGGTGCCTTGGAAAGTAGCTTGACCCCTTCCTCTCTGTGGCAGCCCCTCAAATATTTGAACACTGCTATCATGCCTCCCCTGGTCCTTCTCTTCACTAGACGAGCCAAGCCCAGTTCCTGTAACTGTTCTTCATATGTTTTAGTCTCCAGTCACCTAATCATCTTGGTTGCTCTTCTCTGCACTTTTTCTAGAGTCAACATTTTCTCTGCGGGAGTAGCTGAATAGGAATCAGATTATGCAGCACTTTGTATTATAATGCAGAAAAATACTTTGGAATGTGTGAGTGTACAAATGCATAAAATGAACCAAATGTGTTTTCTCTAGGATCATGGAGCAACTACTGGGGGGGCTACCCTGCAATCCTCAGGAAACATGATGCTTTAAGAAGTTGCAAACAAGCACTCTTTTTAAATTCCAAATCACTACTTGGCATTCAGATCTAAAGTGCTACAAAACTGTAATCAGTAGGAGTTCTGGTGGCAGTGCTGGCAGTTCTTGGGTCCCCAAGAATAGCCCATGTAACATCACTGTTCCACGAGCTGCATTGGCTGCCAGTTTGCTTCCAGATTCTATTCAAGGTTACCTTTAAAGCCCTTCATGGTATGTGTCTAGACCTCTTGCAAGACTGTCTCATTCCACTAGGATTGGCCAGCAAAGAAGGCATTGTCATGGGCCCATCAGTCTGATTATTCTAGCTGGCAGGATCCAGGAGAAGGGTCTTTTCTGTCTTTCCCCAGCTCTATGGAACATCTTGCCCGCACCCCCGCCTCCCTCCCACCCCAGTGTGAGGTTCACCCCAACCCTCCTGACCTTCTGGAAAAACCTAAAGATCTGGCTCTGCCAGTTTGCTTGGGGCTTCAATGGGAGAGTCTCACAGTAGTGGTTGATCGATTAATATCAGATCCTACTTTGCCCCCATCCTATTCCCTTTTAATTGGGTGAGTTCTGGATTTTATACTAACTTATTTATGGCCTTAGTTTATATGGTTTTTATTTTTATGATTGTAGGCTGCCCAGAGTTATCTTGAGGTAAGATGTGTGGCCTATAACATTTTTTAAATAAAGAAAATAAATCCTTTGAAGTAGCAATTAATTAGGTGATTATCTCAAGCAAAACCCTGGAGTTAGGGGGATGTAGTGCCATTTTCCCAATTTTGTATATTTCTTGTGCATGAGTTCCATTTTTTCTTAGATTTACCTCTCCCCTCCTCCCCATTTCATTTTGCTGCTGGAGAGTGGTGCCAAGTCTCAAAATCTTTGTTTCCAATTTTCTATATAAATTATATGGCCATGACAATATAAAAATAATGTTGATTTTTGTTTTTTAAATGTAACCAAGTTGTTCTGGATCTCATTCAGAAGTCATGCATTCATGCATTTTGTTTCCAATAAAAGCTGGTTGAATCTCTCGAGAAAACCAACAGAGAGACTTGGGGTAATAGAGCACTGATTTATTTGTTGGTCTTTTCAGTTGGATGATGGAGGATTTGCTTGGCTTTCACAGTTATAGCCTTTAGCAGCTTTATTTATTTATATTTGTTAAGGCTGTTTAATTGATTTATGTTTTCTTGAAATAATGGTTTTTAAAAGAACGACTAAACACGTACTTGATTTGTTTTATGTTGTATCAGTCAACTTGTTTCAACAATTCTATTTCAAGGATGGGAAGGGATTGAATACACAGATTACAGAACAAACTGGTTAATTACATAAAATAGTATTCATTAGACCGGTAGTTCCAATTTATTTGTCACACTGCTGTGATGATAATCCATTTGTCCAAGCTCTGGAGATTGAGAAAACAAAACCTGGCATTTTTTCAGGTCAACTAAATTAATGTTTCTCCCAAGAGTTCTATTTAGATGATTTAAACTGGATGTCAGGAAAAAAACCCACACAATGAAGCCAATTATGACTAAGTGGACAGAGTTAGCAGTTATGTGATATTTTCCTCAAATGACCTAGAATTGACATTGAACATGTGTTGAATATTAGAGAAATTTTAAGGCTGCAATTAAATACAAGCTTTAAATAATTCAAACCAGCTTTTTCCAATTGCATAGCAGAGAACAGTTGTCTTATTATTTTCAGTAGTGTTCAAATCAGATTGAACAAAGACATTAATCAACCCAATCTTGAAACATTTATGTGGCTGAAAAACAGCTCAAGAACAAAAAATCAAAGAAGAAAACAACCCATAATACTATGATAAACTAAAATTTGAAAACAAAATGCATTTCTTGATGATTTAGTTCTTATTTGTTCTAAAAGGCAGAGATTGACTAATTTCAAAACAAGCAGGGACAGAAAATTGAATTAATAATTCAATAAACTAATTGTAATAGTAAATCTATTTGAGATATTATGTGTTCCAGGACATAAAACTCTGTATTGCAGTACCTCAAATGTAAATATTTTTTTAGTATCCAGATTCTGTCACCATGAGGAAAATATGCATTAAGTGTTCCATTTGACCAACTTTCAATTTCAGTGATTGATAATGGCTAGTCTAACTAAATCTTTCACATTGATCTAATTATTTTTTTAAAAAAAATACTTAGCTAAGACTAACTCAAAATTGAAGGCTAATCTTAGGTAAAGAAATACGGATAAGTTATCAACAAAAAGGGAAATAATGTATTTCTCTCACATAATTTAGCTAAAAAAAATCACACAAAAATGTGGCGTTGTTGACAAAGAGGTTAAAAAAGTAGAGTCGGATCATAATCTTTGTTTACCCCCTAAGAAACTGAGATGTTACCAAATAGATGACATTCTGGGAAATTTCACATCACTGTTTGAATTCTTACGCAGAGGCTGCAACAAGGATAGCATGGTCCAAGATCGGTAATCAGCTAGGAAGATTTTATTAATTTATAATTCTGTTGTTCAAGAAAATAAACACAGACTATTTATTACAAACATTCATCATGAGCTTAGTTTAATTTTTAAAAGTCCCTCATGTTACAATTATGGATTTCTACTGCAATATTTTATAGCATTCTTGAGTACAGTACATTATTTTTGAGAAAAAATCTTTTATTGTGAAGTATTTGCAAACCATATATTATGGGATATATTTGTTTATGATCATTTGAGGGTTTTGGCTGAGTGGCATTTGATAGTGGGGCAGGAATCTGTCAAGTATTGTCAGACTTCATTTATTTTAATTTGAATGATAAGCTTCTGTTCTGTTAAAGGAGGAATGCATCCAATCCAGTTTGTTTTTAGAGGATTCAAAGGAGAAAAATGTCCAATCAGTTGGATCATTCTGGCTTAATTCACATTTTTCCTGGTTTGCCAATTTTGATTCATTGAGGCTAATTTCTGCAATTCCTGTGGTGAAATGAAGTATGCTTTCATTTGAAATAAGTGATTTTTTTTAAAATATAGTTTTGTTTGTGGTGTGAAGACTTTTCAATCAATAAAATGATGAAATAGCATTAAGGAATTGTAATTCTTTTTTATATTGCAAGTATTTGCAGGACTGAAATCAAAGTTAAATTTTACTAACTGGGATGTCTGAGTCTTTTTAAGCATTCTTTATGAATTTCTGCTTTTGTTTTGTTCTTTTTCAAAGCAACCTCTTTGGTTGCCATCTTTCATCAGCTTTCAAGACAATGGAGATAATTCTTTGTTCTTTGATATGATCCATGAAAGGCTTTTTATACATGCAGTGCTACCAGATTAAAGATTTCTTTAAAACAAAGCAAACTTAGAAAAAGTTCTTCTCAAAAGGGAGTCATATTTTGGATAAACATACACAGGATTTTTCTGTACAATTTCATAAATATATCAACTGGTACGATGTTTATTCTAATTAATGTTTTCAATTAAGTAAAAAATAACTTTTGATTGGATAAAAACGTATTTAAAATATTTATGGAATTTGTGTTTGTGTGTACATGATTCTATTTTATTTATTTATATAATTTATGTATTTTCAGGATCAAGCAGAACAATTTTTTAGAAGTGGACATGCAAACAACTGGGCTGTTCTGGTAAGATAACCCAGCCTAATTGAACCTAACTTAACCTGAACAAATATATTGGAATATACCAAATGGTACCACTGAAAAGAAAAGATTGCTCACCTCTATAGTGATAAAATTGCTTTTCATACATCTGACCCAATCTCATATTTTATATCTATTTAAAAAAGAGAATAAAACATAAATAATTATATTTAAATACCTGTAAAGCATTAGACTCACCAATGCTTTTTATAAAATAAAACTTTTTCGGAATTTTTCCAGAAAAAGTTATCCTTCATACTCACCTTGACCATGACTTATTAATTTACTAATGCTGTATACTGTATAAAATATACGCATGTGTGAGAGAAGAAATTATACAGAATAGAGAGGTCTTTGAAGATTTTACTGCAAGCATTAGTCTTCAGTTCAGAGAGAATGGTTTTGTAGTTTGAAGAATTTGTCTTTAGTGAAATTTCCAAATAAGCTGTAGCTAAGTGGCCCATTTATTCCTGCACAGTCATGTTGTTGCATTAAAGCTGCAGATTTTATTTTTGTCCTCTCTGTCTCTCTCTTCCTCTCTCCCCACCCCTCTCTCTCTCTCTACACACACACACATACACACACACACACACACACACACACACACACACACACGCCTCTTAATCTGTTTAGGTGTGCACATCTCGATTCTGGTTTAACTATCGCCATGTGGCCAATACTCTCTCGGTTTACAGAAGTGTCAAGAGACTTGGAATTCCTGATAGGTAAGAAGAGCTTTCTAAAATGGTATCAAGTACAAATAAGGTAGTTACTCTGCTAAGGTGATCCTATACTTGTCTAGTCTTCCATTTTTTCAAAATATCTGTGTATGTTCATTAGACAGGTTCTAAAAGGAAATACAAAAAAAAAAGAATGAAATTGAAATATCCTGAATGTTATAGCTTTCTATAATACTATTAATTAGTCATAAATAATTCAGAATATTCAAATCAAATACCTTTATTACAGTCTTTGATCATCTTTTTCAAATAGTATAGCCTTTTAAAATATTAAGAATTACTAGTAAACCTTGAGCTAAAAGTAGGTATCCAGAACCATAGTTAACACAGTATAAGTCACACCTTTGCCATCTCTATTTTCTTATGCTTTTTTTGTATATAGGTGTTTTTATGTTAATAGCCAAATATATTTTCCTTCTTCAATATAATATTTTGATCAGATTACTTCAGCATTCTTGGTGATAGTTTAACAGATCATAGCATAAGAAATGAGGTATCAATACATTTCTAAGCTAAAACATTTTGGGCTTGATCTTTGATATTCCAAATCTTGATGAATGAATTTGGCTGGAAAGCACTTAGTCTTAATTAATTCATTTGTGAGGCAGTTAAACAACATATTTTTATTTATGCTTAGGCAATTCTTTTTAAACAACAAATACATTACTACCGGATTGTCTAAAATTTCTCCCGTACAAGCATATTGAAGTAAATTGTTTCATAAGTTAATTGCTTATATGCCTGTTTATTAATTTGATTTTTAAAAATGTTTGATAAGTTAGTTACATGCCTTTTCAAAAATTTGATTTTGATTGACAATTGTAAAAAGTATAGTTCAAGTCTAATCTAACATTGCAGGTATTAGCAGAGAAATATATTCATAGACATAGGCATATATTTAACTATGGATTTGAATGAAAGAGGCATATATTTAACTATGGATTTGAATGAGAGAGGAAGATTATATATATATTTTTAAATAGAAATATACACAATTTTTAACACAAGTATATACAGAACACTCATTATCTGATTAATACTGGAAAATTCATCACAATTTGTCATTGTTTTTATTAGCCTGAAAAATAGGCGACTTTGTTTATGATGAAGAATTATGAATTCAGATGACTCAAACATGTAAATATGATCATGTTGCATAGACATTTTTGCAGACTGAAGAGATGGGATATAAACATAGTGACCATTATTTCTTGAGAAAAAAAAAGGACAAATCTAGGAAAGGAACAAATCTGAAATAGTTCATAAGAATAAAAAAAGCCTGTTTATAACTTTGCTGTACAATAGATAACATTGTTTCTTTACAAAGAAAAGTCCAGGAGCAAAATCAAGAAAGCAATTAATTAATTTAATCTAAAGGACAGCTTTCTGAAATAAAGAACTATAATAAAGGATGTATGTTCACTCTACAAGTGTCTATGGAGATTCTCATTCATCCAGGTCATGGTTGTCCCTTTTTCAAGAGGCAACTTGGACTTTCTTCTTGTTATTCCTTGAAGTTGTTTTGCTTCTCATCCAAGAAGTTTTTTCAGTTCTTCAGAGGACTGTTCCATTTTAAGTTTCTCTAATTTTAACATTGGAGAAACAAACAAGCACTTCACAAACACATGGCATTAACATAGGAGAACAAACCTATCTATCTGCATTTGAAAGACAAAGGTTACTCTTTTGAACATAGCATGGACAGAGAGGACCACTGGTTTGAAAGAGGGGTCAAAGAGACCCATCTACATTAAAATTGAACAGTCCTCTCTCTCAACAAACAATATGACACCACTTATCTCCTGTGTACAACAGCAGTCCCAAAAAGGTTCCATACCCATTTGTAGTATTCAGGGGATCCTTTAGGTGCAGATAAACTCCAACTGGCCTCAATGACTCTTAAAGAGAATGCTAAAAATACAAGCAATATGAATCCTTCCATTCCCCACTATTCAGTCAGAACTGAAAAAGCTTCTTGGAAGTGAAACATATTCAAGGAAAAACAAAGGAAGTCCAGCTGCCTTTTGAAAAAACATCTTTGGGACATTTAAATACCAATCAAATAAATAAATGCCCAGAATTAATAAAAACAGTGTAGCCCAAAAGATCTTCCAGGTTTGGTAGCATGTTCCAAAAATTACCTGAAAGCAGGAGAGATATTTTTTCTCCAGGGACATAAATATGAAATGGATCCCCAAGTTTAAATTGTCAAACATATTGTAAGTGGCAATGTCCAATATTGCTCCTTAATTAGGGATTCCAAAGACTGAGCCCAGTACTTTCTGCATAAGTTAGATCTGCAATGGCTTACTCCCTCCATTAGCATCTATGCTAATGATGAAGCAATGATGAAGAAACCTGATGAGTAACAATGAGAGAAGAAAAACAAAACAGATTGATTTCCATGGTGAGCCAACCACCTATTCTTGTTTTGAAGTATTATTAAGTTTTGTAAATTGCATAGAATTGAATTCATGTGCAAATACATAACAATAGCCTTATTAACTTTTAAAAGTGTCTTCATTCTGTGTGAAGTTTTGGCTTAGTCACAGAATGCCTTGCATAGAAAAAAGGATTAAGAAGCTATTAAACAGCTTTTCAAAGTTAGCAGACCATGTATGTTTATTGAAGCTTTGTGTTGCTACTGCACTCAAATTGTATATTCAAATTCATTTATTTTCTTCCCAATTAGTCATATAGTCTTAATGCTAGCAGATGATATGGCCTGCAATCCAAGAAATCCGGCTCCAGCCACTGTGTTTAGTCACAAAAACATGGAACTTAATGTCTATGGAGATGACGTGGAAGTGGATTACAGAAATTATGAGGTTAATTCTTAAATACATTCTTTATTAAAATGTAGAAGGGTAATTTGGAAGGAGATAACCTTTAAGTCAATTGATTTGAGGAGAATTTGCAACTTCTTGGGCCTCAGAGTTGTTCTTCAGCACATTCAAAATGAAGTATGAGTTTTAGAACTTCACATGCTCTGATATCAAAATCTTTAACCTACCAAATCTAGTCAAATCATTGTTTAATTAGTACGATATATCAATAACTCACTGATTGTAGGTAAATTGATATATTTTCCCCATATTTAATAGTTGAACATAGTGATGATCCTACCTAAACCTTTTTAGAATAGAATAGAAATAAATAGAAATAGAATAGAATTCTTTATTGGACAAGTGTGATTGGACACACAAGGAATTTGTCTTGGTGTAAATACTCTCAGTATATTCATCAAGAATCATAAAATATAACACTTAATGATAGTCAAAGGATACTAATAAGCAATCAAACCATACTAGGAAACAATAAAAACAATATAAGTTGTAAAGATACAGACAACATGGATATAGCTATAAGTGGGAAGAGATAGGTACCAGTAAGGATGAGAAGAATAGTAATACAGTCTTAGTAGTTAATTTGACAATATTGTAGGAATTAGTTGTTTAACAGGTTGATGGCATTCGGGAAAAAAATTGTCCTCGTGTGTTGTTGTTCTGATGTGCAGAGTGCATCCTTTTAAAGCAGGTATGCTTTCAAAGCTACCTTTTAAAGCAAGCATGGAAGACAAACCACAAAACTCCGAATTGTATACTGTGACTAAAGACTAAATGTATGAAATAGATTATACTTCTTAGTTGAGAGCTGGAAAGTACAGCTGTGGTCACATGATCTCCCACTTAGCAACCATTTTGCTTAAAGACAAACCTACCAGTCCCAATTTCAGCTAAATGAGGACTACAGTACCAGTGCAGGAGTTAAGATTTTGAGCATTGTTATTGTCACTAGCATGGTTTTCTAAGTACTTTTGGAACTTTTTTTTCAGAGCTAGTAGGTGTGAAGTTTGAGATTTCATAGTAGGACTTTTTTTTTTTTGCTAGGCAGATGGATAATTTATGATCAAGTGTTTTTAATCACTGGAATGTTGTTTTCCATAATTGTCATGCAGAATTTAAAGCTTTAAAATGTGATTATGAGTATTTCCATGGCAACACACAGTTGTGTTGATGGTAAGAAAATGTTGAAATTGTTTCCAGAAATAAAATAATAAAGTTTGACACATGTTCAAAGTACATATTATGGAGACTGAAATATTATGATTTAACCTGAGCTAATAATACATTAATGAGCTGTAATGTGCAGTAGTGCATATCTTGTTGGACAGTTCATTTGAAAATCATGCCTTCATGATTAAATGCAAACTCTAAACAGGATGCTGTTTCATTTAGGTCACTGTGGAAAATTTTTTGAGAGTATTAACAGGCCGAATCCCAGCAAGTACACCTCGTTCCAAACGTTTGCTTTCTGATGACAGAAGCAATATTCTCATATACATGACAGGTAATTGTAATTTGTTTGGCATTTCCAATAACAACAACAACAACAACAATAATAATAATAATAATAATACCACCAAAAGAGCTGACTCACTATTTGGAAATCTTGAAATTATCACACTTGAATACCCTGATTCTACAAAAATCAACTCTACTTGGAACAACTTATATCCTCCAACGCTACCTGAACAGTTCCTACATCCTTGGTTAGGACTTCAGCTGTTGAGC
>BHFT01033023.1:0-17261 GCA_004320025.1 Laticauda laticaudata
CTTCTTCCCCATGGTGTTCTCTCAAGATGTCTCTGGCAGCAGGTCTTTCCTCTGAATGGTGACTGCTTGCGAGCTGGCTCCTTTTATATCCATGGAGCTTACGCAATTCATCCTCCCCGCATGCGCAGTGAATGCTTTGCATCTGCTACGCATCCGCTATGCATCCTATAGGCATCTGTGATGCATCCGTGTCCTCCGCTACGCATTCGCAATGCATCTGCTCCTTCCGCTACGCGTCCACTTTGCTGTTCTCCCCTGGAAGCCCTGCAGATGTGTCATCCGCTTCCATCCTCTTCCATCTGCTAGGCTTCCTACGAACATCCGCTTTACATCCCTGCTCCATCCTCCCCATGTCCGTTCCTTTCCGTTGTTGTCCACTCTGTTTATGCAAATTTGGGGCACTTTTGAGAGCGGAATGGAAAATTTGCTTGTCCGCTGTGTCCTTTTTACATGTGTTTTGCGTCCGTCGGCCAGTGTGACCTAGCCTTAAGTCATTAATGAGAAGGAGGCAGCCAAACATAAGCAAACTGACCTGCTTCAAATTCTGGCAGATCTTGAAGTTCCAAATAAAGACTCATTACTTTGCTATTTCTTCAAGCACAAAAGGTTATTAGCGACATAGGCTAATTATCAGCTGCAAATCTCATCTTTTTTTTTTTGAAAGAATTTTATTAATTTTTCAAAAACAAACATATACAAACAAAACACAAAACATAAAAACCTAAAACATTTTTTTGGAAAGCAACTTGATCCTGGGTTACCTCTTTTTGTACAGACATAAATTGAAGTTCATGTTTACTTTTATATAGCATTCCATATCTTATTTACCATTTTACATTTTCTATGTAGCTTCTCCCCTCTTTTCACTCTCTTAATTCTATTTTATTTATTTCATCTCAATTTATATCATTAACTTTTAAATTTTTTTTTCCTTTTTTTTTTTTTTGTGTGTCCTGTTTCAGCTGGTCATTATCTTTTCTCATAAACAACCAAAATTTCTTCTGTAATAATGATTGGAGTATGACGCCTTTATATCTTTCCCTAAGTTAAATCTAAAAGCAATTACATAATTTTCAGTTCGGATTCTGCATATAACATTCTAAGCCACATTTCAATCGTTTAAAATTAGAAATATTAATATTATATATAATATAATTAAAACAACAATCATAGCAATTGAAATTATAATTTGTTTAAAATTGATATCATTTAAGTCTTAAAACATTTTACCACATTCCCTCATTTCAAATAAGTCCATGCTTCTATGGGAAACACTTATAAGATTTTTGCTTATTACTTTCCCCCCATTTCACTTATATTTTTAAAATATTATGTAATGACAAAATGTTCCCATTCCTTTTTAGTTCAAATTTCTCTCATATTTTCATTTCATTTATTTATTCAAAAAAAACCCCACTAACATTACATAAAATATTTATATCCCAATTTTATAATCATATGTGTTTCAAAATTTCTAACATTATTTCTAATACAAATACAGCAATACAATCTTTTGCAGAATCTCTTTTTCAAGTTATATTTTTACCCATTGTCTCTAAATAAATTCCTGTTTTCTTTAGCATCTTGTTTCAAACCTTTGTAGTTTCTCTTCCCTTCTTTCCTCCTTGCTTCTCCACTCTAACCCTTTTTTACTCCCTTGTCCCTCTTAATTGCTTCACCTCTTCTGTATCCTATTTTCTGTTGCTGTTCTGACGATTGTGTCACTTTTCAGCACTTATTTTTCCTTTTTTGGTTGTTTTTTTAAGTTCTGTAAATTCTCCATTCTCTTTCTCCCCCTTTCCCTTTCTTCCCCCAGATAAAGTTGCTTTGTTTCATTAAAGATTGCTTCTTCTTCATCCCAATCTTCTTGTTCTTGTAGTTTGTTCTGTAGTTTCATCATACGTAGAAATCACCATTTCTAAAAAATGAAAAACAGAGCCAAAAGAGCCCTTCCCTTCTTGTTCCTCTTCTTTATATTTGATAAATTTCATTTTCAGTTCATCCACAGTAATTGCCATGTAAAAAAATTGTTTAACAAACCCAATGATTTTAATATTCAAAAATAAGAATTTCCAAAAGTCCAAAAGTCACCAAGCACTCCAAATATGCACGTCTATTTAATTTAAAAACACTTTTTCTTTTTTTCACTTTCTCTTCCATGCCGGTTGTAAGTCAAGTTACAAAGTTCCAGTGGTAAAAATGTATCTTTAGAAGCTCTTGGTCATGATTTGTTCTAGTCTTTTAATTCAAGCAATCTCCTCCAGCCAAATCTTAATTCTTATCCTCTCCCTTCCACTTACAGCATAAAAATTTTTTTCCAGGTTCAGAAAACTATTGTCTCCTTGGCTTTAATTTTCCAGTTTGATTACCTGCTGTGGCCAAAGAGAGTTTTTCCAATTTCTCATTCATCTGCTATCCCCGTAAGGAAGGAGAGTGAGAAAAAAACAACTTTCCAGGATATCTTGGATGTTGCTTCTCATCCCGGTTCAGCCAAAACTTTCACTTCGTCAGCTTCCTCCTGCACATTCTTTCTGGATGAAAGCTTCTTTTGTGGCGGCCATTTCTGACCGCCGCTCTACCACTTTCAGAAAAGGGAGTTTAAGCCAGCTGAGGAGGGGGGTTGTGATTCCTCTGGACCCCTGCTGAGTCTCCCCTGGTCGTTCAGTTACCCCTGATGGGTAACTATAGCTCCGAAAGCTGGTTGGCTTGGGCACTCCAGCGGCGAGTTCAGCAGAAACCACTCACGATCACGGATTTCCTGCTGCTGCTGAGCCTTGCAAACCAGAAGTCCCCTCTAATCTCATCTTTAAAAAAAAAAAAAGGGTAGAAGACACGATTTTAAAAAGTCATGTTTTTCTTTTCTATTTTTAATACTATTGATCTGTGTCTTTGCAATGCATTCATTGCTTCTCAGTTCATCAGATGATTGGATTTTCCTGTATTTATCAGCAGTGATCATGAGGCTTACTTGTAGCTGCTTCAAAAGTGAAGAAACACACAGAGAGATAGAGATCATACACACACACACACACAAAGCACAAAGAGTGAGGGGGTAGAGAGAGAGGAGAGGCGAGGGAGAGAGAGGAGGGGGAGAGAGAGACTTATAAGATTCTTATTTGCTCATTTTCTCCCATTTTCCAAAAATCTGCAGATTTATTGTTCTTATTTGTAATGAAATCTATGAATTTTAAAGATCATAGGAAGTCTATGGATAATATGCTTTATCCCATGCTATGCATTATGGAAAGATAATATGTAGAAAACTTTTTTAATACCAAGTTATGGTTCAATTCTTGCTTCTCCTCTTCTTACGCCATGCCAATATTCTAAACCAGCAACTTCTTTCTTTCTTCTTGTAGATTCTGTTTAAATTTCTACTGATTGCTTATACTGCCAAACTTAAAATTTTATACTTTTGCAACACCACTAATCAAAACAGATCAGGAAATGCAGACAACTCCTTCTCAGCAGTTACCATTTCCTGTAAAATGAATCAACCTCTCTGGAAGTGAATAATATATCAGAAAGAAGTTTGATAAGGCTTCCAGGAGTAATTTTCCAGAGTTCCCCAGATTAAAATGTCGGCACATAAAATATCAGGGACAGCTACAGCTATTTATCTTCACATAAGAAGAAAATTCAATATATGAAACAGAAAATGGCTAAGCCAATGGCTGCCTGTGTGCTTCCTTCCCTCCCCACCGTCTTGTTATTTTGCAATTTAAATGGATACTTGAAGTGTGATGAATGGCAGAGGAATAAATGCCAACTTGTACCAGGGATGCACATTTCTAATGGAACAGCCATTATATGATTTGAACTGGTGCTGATGAAAACCCAGATGCAATAAATTAATTGCACAACTGTGACCTTTGAAGAGCAAAGGAATATGTGTGAATGTGTGTGTGTGTCTCATACACAGAGACATTTATCCACATTCAGCCCATCCTTTTGTGGTTATCTAGCATTGCAAAGAAATTGTGCTACAGAGACAAAGGAAACACCATTGACCATTTTAAAGCAACTGCATATCTTCTGGAGTAAGAGGGGGGAAATCTTAATATTTCAGCCCAATATTTGATTGGGCTTTGAATGGGTAATGGTAACCATGTTATATCAAGAAAAAGTTGAGACTTTGGTAAAAGTGCAGAGAAGAGCAAAAAAGATGATTAGGGAACTGGAGGGTAAAACATTTGAAGAAAGTTTGCAGGAATTGGGTATGGCTAGTCTAATGAAAAGAAGGACTGTGTAAGGTCCTGCCTCTACTCCCCAATCAAGAAAGAACGGACTTTTGAGACAGCAGCACTACAAAATGATTCTTTGTACTGAAAGGGAGTGATTGAAAAACAGGGTCAGAGTCACCCCCCCCCCAGGAAATTCCATTAGGATAAAGTAGTTAGAAACCCTTCCCCTCAGCCTGATGTTGAATGAGACAATCTACAGGTGCAAAGATGTTGTGGAAATGGCGGTCCTGAGAAAGAGATAAGCAGTCAGTCCCACGCTTCTTCTGTGAGGCTTCTGAACTGAGAGAAAACAGATGGCTCTCCCTGCTTGTACATTCCCTAAGGTAAATCAAAGCACAGGGAAGAATAGGTAACAGGGTAAATGTTATAAACTAGGGAAATTACAGGATACATAGGAAACAGGATGAGAGGAATAAATGAGTAAAAGAATCCGGGGTTCCCTTCCCAAATGAGAGGCAGTATCTTGATAGGGATCTGACAGACTAATGAGACACAATAGCAGAATTCCAATATCTGAGGGGCTCAAAAAAGAGGGGATCGACATTTTCTAAAGTACCTGAAAACCAGAAACAATGGATAGAAACTAATCAGAGAGAGAAACAACCTAGAACTAAGGAGAAAACTCCTAACAGTGAAGACAATTAACCAGTGGAATAGCTTGCCTTCAGAAGTTCTGGATGCTCCATCACTGGAGGCTTTTAAGAAAAGACTGTCAGCCACTTGCCTGAAATATCATATGATCTCCTCAATGGTCATAATCAAATTTTTTTACTACTGATTCTGTGGGTATGGCTTGGTGGGTGTGCTTTCCAGTTCTGTTCTCCTGTGCAGGGCAACAAAAGAAGGCCCACCTGATCAGCGAATAGATGGGGGCGGGGCCAACCAGAGGTGGTATTTACTGGTTCTCCATACTGCTCAAAATTTCCACTCTGGTTCTCCAGAACCTGTCAGAACTGGCTGAATACACCTCTGGATCTCCTGCACAAGCAATGTCCCTTCCAATTCTGTTATTCTGGTATTTTGTTAAAAGAGAGGCAGTTTAGTGTAGTGATTAGACATCAGGCTAGAAACTGAGACAGTCTGAGTTCTCATCCTGGCTTGGGCACAAAACTAGCTGAGTAATCTTGAGCCAGTTATTCTCTCTCAGCCCTGGGAAGTAGCAATGGCAAAACCTTGCTAAGAAAATTGAAGGGAAGAGGGGGGTGGGAAGCTATTAAAATGGCAGGAGAAATCTGGAGCATTTCAAATGTTTTGAACTTTGATCTCCATCAGACCCCAATAGCATGCCCTTAGACAAGGGATTGTGGGAGCTGCAGTTTAAAATTTGTGGGAACAAAAAGGTTGTCTAAGGCTGGCAAATAGAACTAAAGAGAAGGAGTGTATCAATTACTGCAGACAGCTGAAGGCAATTGTAGATCGTCAAACTGCTAAGCACAATAGCCTCTAATTTATTCAAAAATCGGTGATCAAACAAGAAGCTAATGTTAAGCAGCTGTAAAAATATCAAAAGGAAAAAAACTAATTAACAATAAATTATCCTGTACTCATTAAGCCTTTTAGCTTTCCATCTTTCCTGTAGCCCACCAAAAACACCAACAAATGTGGGAGAACTATTAATTAAAGTATTTAAAATTTAAGGCAATTTGCATTTGCAAAAATGTGATATCATGACAAAAAATGACAAGCCTGTTTCTGGAAAGGCTGATTAAAATAATTGATACATTGAGGATGAGATGAGAATGAGCAAAAGGCTGGCTTTCTGCTGCAGTAGAGAGATTAAATTCATGTCTAGGCCAGCAATAGTCCTCAATTTTATGACCACAACCAGGGGTGGGATTCAAATTTCTTAACAACTGGTTCTGTGGTCATATGACTGGATGGGTGTAGCTTGCTGACTGGGCATGGCTTGGTGGTCATGTCACTGGCTGAGCATGGTTTGTTATTAAATATTATAAATATTTATGTAAATATTGAATTTTTTTATTTAAAAAGAGCCACTTTTACCCAAAATCAGGCAAAGCAGGCAGGCAGATTGATTGCTCACAGAATCACAAAATCACAGATTCACTCAGAGATCTATCTTTCTGCCATCAGCTACCTGAGTCTGCACTGAATAATCGAAGCTTCAGTCCTAAGGAAGTTTCGGCTCTGCTTAAAAGCAGAACTGAGGATCTAAAGATTGGCTAGAAAGGAAGAAATTCAACAATTTCCTGCTTCCTAGCTAATCTAAATCTCCTGCCACAGTAGAACAGCTGATGGTCAGGGGAAAAAAGGAAAAATAGCAACTTAGCAGGCAAGTTTGATGGTGCGCATCCCAGGTAAGGAGTAAGGGGGTGGGGTGAGATGGGGCGGGGCAAGGCAGGGCAAGCCAGTGGCACAATTTGCCGGTTCTCTGGTAGGTAGAATCCCATCCCTGGTGAGAGTGCATTTTGTGCGCATGTGTAGACCATTTCCAAAAAAACTCAGCTGTGTCACCTGGACAGCTGACAAGCGCTGTACGCAGGTGTGCTATGCGTGGGTGTACTGTGTGCGGGTGCACTGTGCAGCATTTCAAACTCATTTTCTTTCCTACTTTTGCAACCTCAGCTGTGCCGTGCAAAGCAGCTGAGGTTGAAAAAGCAGGAAATAAAGGACAACCAAGAGTCCATGCAGGTGGCTGGGCCAAACAGAGCAGCAGACACTAAACCGGTTTGGTGTCTGCTACTTTTCAGAGCTACCGGTTCAATGAACCAGGCTGAACCAGAAGCATCCCACCCCTGACCACAACCGAGCCCAATATTTCTGCTGTTAAATGAGTCATTTGTTAAATGAGTTCTGCCTCACTTTATGACCCTTCTTGCCACAGTTGTTAAGTGAGCAAGTGCAGTTATTTAGTTAATAACACTTGTTTCATTGTTAAATGAAACTGGCTTACCCATTAACTTTGTTTGTCAGAAGGTCACAAAGTGGGATCATATGATCGCAGGACACTGCAACTGTTGCAAATATGAGTCAATTTTGAACATGTGACCATGGGGTTGCTGCAACGGTCATAAGCATGAAAAACAGTCATAAGTCACTTTTTTCAGTGCCCTTGTAATTTTGAACAGCCAGTAAACGAACTGTTATAAACCAAGGACTATCTGTACAAATGAATAGTGATGCAATTCTATGAGCACTGGTGGCACAGTGGTTAAAGTGCAGTATTGCAGACAAACTCTGCCTACAGCCTGGTATTCAATCCTGATTGACTCGAGGTTGATTCAGCCTTCCATCCTTCCGAAGTTGGCAAAATAAGGACCCAGATTGTTGGGGTCAATATGCAAAGAATGTTTCTACATAGTTTCTACATAGTAAACCACCCAGAGAGTGCTGTAAAGTGCTATATAAACCTAAATGCTATTGCTGTGCTAAGATGTGGATACTTTGGAAAGAGTGAAGAAAAACATATGAAGAGAAGTTGTATGAATTAGCAAGTGTACTAAAAATAAGAACTAGGGTGACATGATAGCAGTGTTCCAATATCTGAGGGGCTGCCACAAAGAAGAGAAGGTCAACCTATTCTCCAAAGTACCAGAAGGCAGAACAAGAAGGAATGGATGGAAACTCATCAAAGAGAGATCCAGCCAAGAACTAAGGAGAAATTTCCTGACAGTGAGAACAATTAACCAGTGGAACAGCTTGCCTTCAGATGCCTCCTCACTGCAGGCTTTTAAGAAGAGACTGGACAGCTTGTATGAAATAGTATAGGGTCTCCTGCTTGAGCAGGGGGTTGGACTAGAAGACCTCCAAGATACCTTTCTACTCTGTTATTCTGCTATATGACAGCACTGCATCATGGTATGTAACAGATCATTAATGAAAATGAAATTATATTTAAAATTGAAATCAAGCAGGAGTCAAAAGCTTTGACTGTATGGCATAAAAGGAATGAAGCAAGCAAGCATGACTTCAAGGCCATTATTAAAATATTAGGCTGGAAGAAGTCCAATCTCAGGCAAGCAACTCGTGAGGACATTTTGCACCAATCCACTGTCTTTCATCCTAGCCCTCCCACAGAACTAATAATGTAAAGATATAATGACAGGAAAGACCTGTGTGTGCTGCTTCATTTCCCAGAGGAAAGTTAGGATATAAAATGAACTAATGTAAAAGGCATATCCAGTCAGAGAAAGAGGAACATATGATCACTAGCAACTCATGCTTGCAGACTGCAAGACAGCCTTCTGATGTAGTACCAGGGCAGCAGGAGAGAGAAGTGTAAGAGTTCAAAGTCCTTCACATATGCTATCTTCAGAGCCAACTTTCCAAGGTAGGCTGGAATGAGATGAGAAATAGCAAATAGGAATAGGAAATAGGAATAGGAATAGGAATAGGAGTAGAATAGAATAGAATAGAATAGAACAGAATAGAATAGAATAGAATAGAATAGAATAGGAATAGGAATACAGCAGAGCAGAGCAGAGCAGAACAGAACAGAACAGAACGGAACGGAACGGAACAGAACAGAACAGAACAGAACAGAACAGAACATGATTTATTAGCCAAATGTGATAGACACATTTGTCTCTGTTGCATAAGCTCTCAGTCTATATGAAAAACAACAAAATAAAAATACTCATAATATTCAATAATATTCATAATAATGATACCAGTAAGAGAAGTTAGTGGGACATATGAAAAGGATAAAAATAATACATCCATATTACATGAGTAAATATATTTTGCTGCAAGATAGTACTGTGTGGTTTAGATAATCAGCAGATTGATGACATGAGGGAAAAAATGTCTCTGTGTCTAGTTATTTGGGCATGCAATGCCCTTTTGCAGTGCCCCAAAGGGAGGGGTTGAAACAATTTATGTTCCCAAGGTGAAAGTTCTGTAAATATTTTCTCAGCCCTCTTTCTGACTCATGCAGAATCTCATGCAGATCCATGATGACAAACCTATGGCATACGTGCTAGACGTGGCATGCAGAGCCATCTCTCCAGGCATACCAGCCATTGCCCATTGTTTTTTCAGGTTCCAGTGCATGCATGCGCACTGACCAGCTGGTCTTTATGCACACATGTAGATTAGAAACCAGAAGACCAGGTGGCCAGCGTGCATATGCATGCCAAGAAGATGAGTTTCCAGTTTCCAGTGCTCCCGCATGCGCACTGGGGATTTGCTCTTCCGGTTTCCAATGCTGCCGCACATACGCACGTACTGCCATTTTGGCACTCGGAGCTAAAAAGGTTCGCTACCACTGATATAGATCCTCAGTGGAAGGCAGGCTGGTTGCAATAGCTTTTTCTGCAGTCTTAACTATCCCTTGAGGTCTATACCTGTCTTGTTTGATTATTGTACAAAACAGAATGTTATAGAAATACAAGGGACAGACTCAATAATTCCTCTGTATCAGAGTCTGAAGTTTCTGAGTTGACACAGTGTAGAAAGGGAACTTCATGAGGACAGTGGTGTCACCCAGAAAGGAAAATGCCCAAAGGGAACATCAGGCCAGCCTGGAACAGGGCTTTGCATAGGAAAAGAAATCTAATAAACACCCCCTAGACAAAGCCCACACATACAAAAAAGCCAAAGGAGGAACTACAAATAGAAGATACAAAAAGCCAATAAAAAAACTAAAAGAGATCAGAGGCAAAAACAGGTAATACAGGAACTGCCCCTTTCGCACCTCTGAGGTTGCCTTTTTGCAAAAAAAAAACAACTGACAGGATGTTAGTGTCAAACCTTATAACAACCAAGGGAGGGAAAAAAGGTAATAATTGGACCTTATCATTAAAAAGCTAGCTAGCTCCAGGAACAGTCATGCTTTTTCTAGCCTTCCTGAAAATAAACAGATCCAGCTTTCAAGGCAGCTTGTCTTATCTTCACCAGAGCTCTCCCAGCGGGAAAATTTGAACCCTCAGAGAAAGGTACTTTCAGCCTTTCTACAGCAGGATGATTAATTTGCTACAAGAAGAAAGCCAAGGCAGATTTTGTTTTATCTGAGGTCTTTTGGAAACTATATAATTTATTGAGAAAGTATCTATCTATTTACATGCACACATACATATCCCCTGTACTGGATTATTCATAATATTAATACAGTACACTACATAATAGTCTCACAGCATAGCAAAGCAAGGCTTTTGATACAACCTTTATTCGATTACAACTCCTTGATGTTCCAACAATATAGCCATTGATGATTTTGGGAACTGTGGTTCCAAAATCTGTGGAGGACATCAGGTCACAGAAGACTACAGTGGCATGATAGTTCATACTTTCTTAATTTTGTTGGGATTGGATCCATCTTTGATCAAATCACGCAGGGAGAGAAAAGTTAAAAATTCAAATTTGAATATTATCCTCTGGATTATGTTCTTCAGTGAAACCCAGACAAATATATCGAAAATGTAAACTGGTTAATAGGAAAACTATCTATGGCATTTGGAAAGGTCAAAGTAAAGTGAGAACTGCTTGTGGATTATCTGAACATTGAATTTAAAGATTTCATTCAAAAGTAGTCAGATTGTTTTATTGATTTGCTTCAAGTTTCCAAATCAAATGTCTCAAAAATGACATTGGATGTAGGCTTAGTTTCAAAATTTGAAAGGTTTTTGCCTATAAAAATATACAACTTTTTCACAAATCAGTTTGGCAGTGCTAATCAATTCAGTTTTTTGAATCAGTTTAACTTTTCAAACACTATAAGGAAAAGCAAAATCTGATTTTTTTCTCATTAAGACATCCCATTTACTGATCAACCCTTTTAAAAGTAAACTCTATATAATATTTTCATTTTCTTTTTTAACAAATTTTGTATTTCAAATAAAAATAGAATTTATTGTTTCTCTGGTGAACAGTAACTTTGTGTTCTCCAAAAGCCTATTCAAGCAATAATATGCCATCTGCTAAATGGCAACTCTTTGGATACCTGAAGAAATCTTTTTTGACTGTTCCCCTAGCAGTTTCTCATTATTTGTTTTTATTCCAATCCTTTTATCATTTTAGTTACTATCTCCTGGACATGTTCCTAAAATATGGTCCACAGAATTGGATGCAATAATCTAGCTGTGATTTGACCAGTTTCAGAGCAGAAGAATGATAACTTCACTCAATCTTGGCAATCACATTTCTTTAAGCTAATATTTCCCAATGCTTTTCACTGCTTTTTCTTCTTTGTATACAAGACTGTCCCAAATTGTGAAGAATAACTGCCTCTGTAAACATTTTAAAATATGAGTTTTCACTTTCAGCCAGTGCAATCACAAACATTTACATTATTTCCAAGATTTATAAATAAATCTCTTCAATATGTTTGTTCATCTAATGATATAATTAAGGGGAGATCAAATCACACACTAAAAAAGAATGATTCCAACATGAGAAGAAAAACAGCGATATTAATTCCAGGAAATGTAACCATCAAGCAAATTAATAGACATACTAAAGTAAATAGATGCAATAGTCAAATCTAATTTAGTGAGTTCAAATTAGCACCTACTTGAAGTTCACTTTAAAGAACTACAAATTAGTTAACCTTAAATTAAGCAAATTTTATTATTCAATTAGCTAGCACAGTGTGTAGCAACAACAACAGATTAGAGCAATAAAGGGCAATGGTACATGACAAACAAGGTGAATATTTCTTCCCTTTTAAATAACTTTCTTTGGAGACAAGCTTTGTTAATATTACAAATTTAGGGACATTGCAATTGACTTTGGGTAATCACTCATTGTCAATCAAGTTCCTTTTTTATTTATTTATGTTTGTTGAAAACTTTACATATAGTTAAAAATCAAAGCTAGAGAAAACAAAGAAAAGAAGAAAAATATGCAAGACATGAAAATAAACTAATGAAATATAGTAACCTCTGACGTTTTCTTAAGCCCCTGTCACACAGCACCAATGGATGCAAAGAGGATGTAAAATGGAGAGAAACACTTGCCATCCGTTGGTGATTTTGAGAGGGAGTCTGAGTGCGCGCAGAGCAGGCGGATGCCTAGCAGATGTAAGCGATGCGTAACGGAAAGAGTGGTAAGATGTTATCTGCGTGCCAAGTCGCCAGGAAGCAAGAAGACACGGCGAGACTGCATTTCCCTCGCTAGCCTGCGTACGCCGGGCGATTCGCATGCAGAGCTAGTACGCTGGCTCTTGGAGGGGTCAGAGCTGCCCTTCTCCGCTCAAAAGTTTTGAGCAGCAGTTCTCGGATAGACTGTGTAGTCTTTGATGCTGTATGGAACCTCAGTCCGACAGATGCTGGGACGCCTGCATTAGAGAGCCTGAGGTGCTGGGGCTTCTGACTGGTGCAAACAAACTCTGCTGGGGGCCTGCATAGGCCATGGTGGGGAGGATATACTACTGACGCGGGTGCGTGCTATCGTAAGTGGCGTCGCTTGTTAAAAGGCTCACGGCTGGATGTGCATAGGTGCGTTTGGTGTCTCTTACTCTCACTGTTGGTGCTGCTCCTTGGTCCTACATTGCGGTGTGGCCTTGTCCCTGCTCATCGTCCTTTGGTGCTTACTGTGGATTTGACAGGGCTTTAGCAGTTCTTTAGCATGCAATCTAATATCAAGTTACATAAAGTGGTGCAATAGTGATCCACCACGGTCCCTGCTGGTGAGCTGCAGATAAGGTAACTTTTTTCAACCATAGCATTGGCATGCATTGTCACTTACAACTTAAGTTGCTGGGCTGATCCTGGTCCCATCGGGAATCTTTGGAACCTTGGTGGGCTCCTGGGTGGCAATAGCTTGCATATTCAGATACATAGCATACACTATGGACAAATTGCTTCTGGCCAATTTTATGTTCACGCTAGGTCTGTATCTCACGTAGATACGGCAGCTTTCTGACATGGCTCTAAAAGCTGCTCTGGCCTGTACTCTATGGGGAGCAGCCCCTAGAACCTTGAAAACCTGTGACCACTATCAGGCAGAGAGCCGCACCATGATCATCAGCGAGGATTCACACACGAGTTCACACTTCTCGCACGCACGGACAGCACTACTAGTGAGACGCACTGAGGCTCTCGCGCGCCACTCGTTAGAGGGAAGAACGAGTACCTATGGCAGAGAGCGGAGACCAGGCTCTTATATTGGACACCAAAAGGGAAGAATAGGTACAGCTGCCTTCTCGAGTGAGAGGCGGATGAGCTGGGCTACACTTTGGTAGGTCTTCTCGAGGTGGTGGAAGCACATGCACGCACTGGTAGGGGAAGCTGCACCTCAAGAAATCTGGCCAGCGCCAATGGTCAAGACGAGCTGACGGACCGGGAGACCTAACATGATGGCCAAGTGCAGCTTCTCAGAGGGTGAAGATCCGCCAACCAAGGAGTAGCTCCCCTCTGACAACCCTCTCTCAAGGCAGCCCACAGAGAGCCAGTCCTCTTCTGGCAAGAGTCAGCTCCTGTGTCCAGGTAGGGTATCTGTGGATCACCCCACAATGGAGACCCCCCCGACAGGCTGCACTCCCTGTTGGCGGAGTGCGTGAGGACCCCCTGACGCAGTGGGGCAAGAAAGAGGGCACTGACACCAGAGACAAAACCCACCCCCACCCCCAGCTCACCTCCACAGAAAAGCAGGTAGAGAGGCAGAAACCGGAGGGCAGAGCCACACTGTCCTGCTGGAAAGATCAGGGACACCATGCAAAGCCGTGTAGAATCCTCTCTCAGCTGGTAACACACGACATACATCCTCAACGGCAAGCCCTCCCTCACACCTACGTCAACCAGCACCCTCTCTGAATGTCCGAATGCACAGTAACCAGGTGATCAAGGATAAGGATCACTTGGGTCTTCTTCACTAACCCTCCAGACCAGAGAGAGAGCTTTCCCACCCAGTCCTAGGTCTGCTCCTCCCACCCCCAGGTGAATGTCACTTGCCCTTCCAAGGGCTTTCCACAGGCCCTCACCTACCAAGGCTACGGTACCAGGAGCTCCAGCAGCACAGGCAACCCTTCCCAGTCCAGGCACAGGTACATCGTACGCCAAACCGGTGGCCACCGATGCCACTGATGCATCGATGCCCACCGACGCATTGATGCCACCGAGCACCGATGCCACCGACACTCAACCGATGCCACCAGACGCCACACGCGATGCCAACGATGCACAGATGCCACCCACGCCACAGAATTCCAGCCATGCTCACCTCACTCACACTGCAGACCAGACAGCCCACTAACACTCCTTCTTCCCTCTCCACCCCACAGTCAAGCCAGCCTCAGAACATCTGTCTTGGTCCTTGGACTGACACCCCAGGTCCTGGAGAGGGGCTCTCACATCACAGGACTGGAGCCAGCTCTCTGAGAGCTTTCCTCCCACACAACCAATCCCTGTTGTCCTCTCAGGGCCAGGCTGCCCCAATGGCACCCATCACGCAAACCTCAGACCAAGGCCACTCGCAAAGCAATAGCGCCACCTCCACAGCAAACCTGGACCCTTCACCCCTGAGACTATGGGCACACCTCAGAGTGAACTGAGAGAGAGGTGCTTCCATACAGAATGGGTTGCTCCCTGCTGACTTTATCTTTGCTTGGGACGACTTGGGTCTTTTTCTTTTTACAGTTTGTTATTAATAAAAAGATGTATCTTTGCTTCAAGCACACTTGCTTCATTTCTTTTTTAGTCAAATAAAGTCTTGGTGGAAACTTTAGAAATAGTTTAAAGCCTTTGCATGCTGTGGGATGGGGTATAAGATCAGCAAGTGGATGGGCCAGGGATACCTTTGGGATGGGTAATAGCTGTGGGATGGGTAGGGATACCTTTGGGATGGGTAATAGCTGTGGGATGGGCAATGGGGATACCTGTTGGATGGGAATAGCTGTGGATGGGTTAGGATTACCTGTGGGATGGGTAATAGCTGTGGGATAGAATAAACTCCAGTGCAAGCATTGTGGGAACTGTATGGTCCACCCTCCCCAGGTGCCACAAAGCCTTTGGTCCTTTATTATCCAATAATAATTTAATAATTGATCCACACATTTCAACATAACACGACTCTTTATTAAATGCCGCTGTTCATTGTAGGGCATCAAGCATACATGGCCCAATCTCAATCAGTGTTGAAATGAGACCAGGCTGAAAGGAAGCATCCATTAAGCATCTATCATCCTGTCTTGCCTCACTGCTCGCCAGCTGGGGAGTTGCACCAGTGTTTTCAGGAGGTTGCACTGCTGTTTCCCTTCATTTGAGCCTGTTGGGGCCTTCGCACATCCACAGTGTCTATCAGGTTTCCGCCCTGCTCCATTCACCAGACTCGATGTCCCATTGCTTGGTTGGAGGTCCCACGAGCCTGTTCTGCAAGACTGGGTAGCGGTGCGCATGAGATTTTGCCAGATGCAGCAAGCTTCCACGATGGTTCCTCACATCTGTGGGTGATGCCTGCATGGTGGCTGAGAAGTACCTGAAACCTGTTGGCTACGCGGATACAAAGTCATTGCTCCACCACGCCGCCTTGCCTGGACAGCCTGTAGTTGAAGATCCCTCGCCGGGTGAGGCATCATGATAGCATAGGATGTAACGTCTCCATGAGGTACGGTTCTGAGGTGCAGAAGGTGTCCCATCCCCCAATGATGAATAGGGAACATCTTGTGTGTCTCGTTGGGCAGGGGGTCTGGATCTGGGAAGCAGCATGATGAGGTTTGCGCTTCCAGTCCTCCTTGAGGTGACTGGTGTTGTATACCTGGGCATCTGAAGATGAAGCCGTTGCCTGACGCATCGGATGTAACATGAACTTGTAGTCAGCGCAATTGGAGAGGCGAAAAAAGAGGATGATGCTGAAGAAGCCCTTGTTTGCTGTGATAAGTGGACCCTGGACTTGGCTGAGCTTTTGCAGGGCAACGTGCTTCCATCACTGGCTCCACCGGTGTGTGGGAAGTTCCACTTCCTGATACCGACTGCTTCTCAACTTCTTCAGCCTTCTTTCAGTGGAGGGGCACTGGAGAGCCTCCTCCAGGTATTCTTCGACTTGAATGGCCTGCACCACTTTCCCCCTTTTCTGACCAAATGCTGATGGTGTGTGTGGCACGCCCTCCAGGCCATACTGCATGCTCCCTGTTACGTGGTCCCGGAGGCCAGGTGGCACCAGAGTCAGTTGCCACCTTCAGTCCAGGGTCCAGGCTGGATGGAAAGATTGGTGGCTCTGCTGGTCCACCTGGGTCTCAGCCACTCACAACTTCGTACAAAATGGTTTGGTGGCATCCTCATGAAGTTTCTGGAAATGCCACGAGTTGTCTCGTTCCTCAGCTCCACCATCAGCCTTGGTAACCAGTCCATACTCGTGCTCTTCTCACGCATCCATCCTTCGGAGCCAGACACTTCTTGGACGCTCCTTTGTCTTCGAGTAGAACAGGTTGAAAGAGCCTGTAGATGGCTTCACAACCCTGCTCTTGTCACCGCACTGATGGCGGCTACCAAAATGAAGTGTGGGACGAATCCATGTGAGTGACTGGATGCTGTTGAAGAGCAAGAGCCAGATAAAGGCTGAAGAGGTTCCTGCACAGCAGGGCTGCTGGACTGTAAGTGAGATCCCATGTGAGTTTCTATCTCCCTCCTTTTTATAGGTAATATAGGTTTTACGCAAGGTCCTTTGCATCTCGAGACATCCTGCAGACTTTCCTAAATAATCCGAGATACCTCCCCTATGCGAACGTTTTTTTCTGTTTTAATGCCTTTCTAGCGAACCTGCATCCGCTTTCCATCCTTTCTACCTTCGTCTACTACGCTGCATGTCCATTCCACCGTCTGTTTCGCTTCTTTCCCTGTGTACGTTTTCCGCTGGAGCGGAGCGAGTTGCGCGGATGCACAGCGACATATGCCTAGCGGATATAGCAGATGCATAACGGATGGACGATGGACTCTTAACAGATGTTCCCCGTAGCGTAGCGGATGTCTAATGGAAGCGTTGGATACATTTTCTGCTCAAAAAAGTTTGTGCAGCTCAAAACTTTTTTGAGTGGATGAAATGTCAGTAGACGCGATGCTGGACAAGATAGAAGAGGATGAAAAACGGAAACGCATGAGTACAGAAACGGAAGCATACGCGTTA
>BHFT01033025.1:0-14825 GCA_004320025.1 Laticauda laticaudata
GTTTGATGATTGGGTGTTTCTGTTTCTCGTCGTTTGGCTATTGATTGGCTGGCTAACACTCTGTTTTTTGTTGTGGGGCTTTCCATGCAGCTTGGCTTCGTGTGAAGCCGTCGCTGCTTTCTCAGCAAAGCTGGGTTTTCAACTTGGTGCTGGCGGGGGGGTTTGGTTGGGCATCAGAGGGAGTCTGTCTGGTGCTCAGTGTTTAGTTTTTGGTGTGAGATCTTTCTATTGAGAGTGCAGGCTTCCAAATGATTGTGTTTTGTGGTTGGATCTTTCTATTGAGAGTGCGGCTCCAAAATGATGACCAGTTGGTGAACATCTCTTCTATTCATCGCGTCAGGTCTTTTTTCAAATTCCTATGGCTTTCTGTATGATTCTGTGGTGGGATTCCATAGATGGCTAGGGTTTAGTGCCCTTGAAGGTATCAGAGGGAGTCTGTTTTGTGCATAGAGTTGCTGATGGAAGAAATGATTCCATCCAGACTGTCAATCATTTGGAGCCTGCATCTCAAAGAAAGATCTCACACCACAACCAGCGAAAACCTGGGACAAACGGACTCCTCTATACCTCCACTCAAAACAACCCCCGCCAGGCACCCAGGGAAACGCTTGCTGATGATAGCAGCCATCCTTTACCGAAGCCAAGTTGCACTGAATGCTCCATACAGGAACACAGTGTTGCAGCCATTCCAAGACAAAACAGGAAGACGACCAGAAACACCAAATCAGATAAATCAAGACCAATAAACACAGACCAATCCACCTCAATAGGTGTCGAGAAACTCTGGCACAGCAATAGCTAGCCTAAAATTAAAACAACAACTTGGTAGCCTGACCCATAATACAAACTCATACGAAGCCTGATGATGGCAGAGAGATTCTGCGAAACATTGCTAAAACTTTAAAAGACTACAGATGACGTGGGAAGATATACCCGAAGAAGTGAACAGCAAACAACAGCACAACACACAACACAGACACAGACAGACAGAACAGGAAGAACAGACACCACACACATATATAATATTTGTATAGATTGTGTTCATTGTGCAATCATGAATTGAGTGGTCAGGCACTTTTGATAAAGTTGTGTGGGTATCCATTTTGTTGTAAGATGTTACCTAGGCAGTCTGTTTCATTTTTCTGGTGTTCTGTTTGGTCCGGTGCATTTGTGCCCATCTGAAGTAAGGAATGATTCTATTTCTGCGATATTATTTTCTCTTATTTCAAACTTATCCTATTCTCCTATTTGCACCCCAAATAATTCAATTCATCAATTTAGAAAAAAAAAATCTATTTAAAAACCATTCATTTAGATAGATGTAGGACTTGTTCTTGATGTCCCTTAGAAACTCACAGATGTTATAATTATCGCAAATTGTCCTTAATTTAAATGATCTACTCTTTAATTGGGAAGTGATAGTTTAGCGGTTAAAGATGTCAACAGGAAAGCTGACAGTCTGGGTTCAAGACCCCAGCACCCTGCACTAGGGTGAGCCCCCGTTCCTTGCCCTAGCTCCTGTCCATCTGGCTGTAGCAAAATGCAAATAAATGAGTAGAAATCACTTTGGTCAGAAAATAACAGCATTCCATGTACCTTTGGCATATAGCCGTGCTGGCAACATGACAATGGAAAATGTCTCAGCGAACACTGTCCACCCATTCACTATGTAATGGAGATGTACGGAGCCCCCAAAATTGGACAGGACTCAACAGGGAAATCTTTACCTTTTTACTCTTTAGTTACATCCACAGCATTGTCCATTCCTGGATTCAGGAGATGGCAACGGCTTATAACTGGGTCAGGATAGGCCCACTGCTTTGTTAGATAAGAACTCGACATCTTCTAGGGAAAATAGGCAAGTCTAAAATATAATAATTGATTGCTGCTGATGAAGAACTCCTGCTGCCCAAACTGCAGTTTTAAAAGCATAGCTGTCTGGTAGATAATATATTGTATTACTCATTTTGGGCAGAAGACTTGAGCAGCTTCTTCTTAACTCGCAGATCTGCTTCAGTGCTAATTGCATGTATTAACCACTCTGACAGGGTCATTCAGATTTAAATAGCAAAGCAGAAGAAGGAGGCTCTTGAAGAAAGTGCTGCTGAAATGTCTGTACCTTTAACATCCTTGCTTTCAAGTTCAAATGAAGTTCTTCGTTGAGGAAGGCTAATCTACCTCATAATTTTGGAGACTTTTCGGTAATTAGGGGAACCAAAAAAAAGAAGATGGCCAACATTTTCCTTCCATTTCCCCAGACCAGTTGGTGGAGATGACCCCTTGATATCTGTGGTTGAGGTCCAATTCTGAAGTCAAAAATAGGAACTTTGCTAGGAAGAGTTATATATAAGAATAAGACTTGGGGGTGGGAGAATGGTATTGTCAGCTTTGGAAGGCATAATGAGATCAGATGCTTCCACACTGCCACATTTTGAGCCTGGGAAAATGGGAGGGGGGATTTCTTGGAGTATATGTAGTTAGACATAACATTCTTTTTCTACTTCAAGGTCATGTTAGTTTGCGTATAAGTGAAGGGAAGTCTCAAGTTGGGATGGATGATGATGAGGGCATGTGATGTGATGATGGGTTCAGGGAATGGATCTGTAGTTTTTACTTATTGCAAGAAAGCCCAGAACTTTCAGATTCTGGATTTCCCAGTTGTGCCAGTTTACTATCCAATAAAAAAAGAACTTTTGAGAAGATGTTTGTCTCGGAGTTATTGGTTGGAGTGGAGGTTTTCTGGAATGCCACAGTATTGGTGTTTGCTAAATGGGTCTATTCTATACAACAATAAGTCTTCAAAGAAGAAACATTCTTCTCTTTTAATCAGTGGTATGGTTTGTTGAGAGGTTTCAGCCAAAATAGTTTATTCCATGGACATGGCTAGTCTAGTGAAGAGAGAGACCAAGGGTGATAGCAGTGTTCCAATATTTGAGGGGTTGCCACAGAGAGGAAGGGATGTCAACCTATTTTCTAAAGCACCCAAAGGCCAGACAAGGAACAATGGATGGAAACTGATCAAAGAGAGATTCAGCCTAGAAATAAGGAGAAATTTTGTGACAGTGAGAACAATCAACCAGTGGAACAGCTTGCCTTTAGAAGTTGTGGGTGCTTCATCACTAGAAGCTTCCAAGAAGAGACTGGGCAGTAATCTGTCAGAAGTGGCATAGAGTCTCCTATTTGAGCAGGAATTTGGACTAAATGATCTGCCCTACAAGGTCCCTTCCAGCTCTGTTATACTATTCTATTCAATATACTGAAATGAAGGAAAGAATTTCTGACTTCTGAACTCTCATTCAGCTATGACTTTTCTTTTCCTTGTCTCTTCACAAATCCACACCAATAAACAAACCTTGTGCTAGCTGGCTGATAAGAAAAACTGAGATTAGACTTGCTTCACTTCCTCACAGAAAATGCTTCTTCTCTAAAAGTTGCACTGCTTTTTTATCTTGTTAAAAAAAATCATGTAATGAAAATTATTGGACTGTCAGGCTGCATGAAAGGTAGAATTTGAAATTATGGGAGGAAATTTTGGAAAGAGAAGTGGAAGAGAGAACTTGTTGGAGCTGTGAGAGACTAGAATGGATGCAAACAGAGATGAATATTGCAAACTTAGTGGTTTCAGGGAGGAATTCTAAACTGAATTGGACAGAGTTATATTGGTAGAATCTGATAGAAATTAGTTGGAAGATGAGTGTATAGAAGTGTGGGGGTTAAGACTCAACATCCAAAGAACAAGATGTGCCATGGGACCTTGTCTATCCTTTACAGATAGTCCCTCTGGGTCTGAAGATGATGAAAGACAGCAATAGCGCTTAGACTTATACACCTTTTCATAGTGCTTTACAGCCATCTCTAAGCAGTTTACAAAGTCAGCATGTTGTCCCAACAATCTGGGTCCTCATTTTAGTGACCTTAGAAGGATGGAAGGCTGAGTCAACCTTGAGCCAGTCAAGATCGAACTCCTGACAGTGGGCAGAGTTAGCCTGTAATACTGCATTCCAACACTGCACCACCATAACTCAAAATCAAACATTCTATCAGAGGAGAGAGGGAGGGAGGGAGTGAGAGAGAGAGGGAGAGGGAGAAGGAGAGGGAGAGGGAGAGGGAGAGGGAGAGGGTCCAAATCTGCCAAGGTTATTTTTAGTTCTAAAATAAGTCATAAATGTAGAATAGAATCCCAACATTATTATTGCATTTTTGTTGTACAACAATTAGAGTCACTTTTTCACAAAATGGGTGATCATATAAAGTTGATGAATAAAATAAACTCTCAATAGACATAGGCATGTGCATATGTTGTAGCTTGCAAACATATACATAATTAAAGAAACCTTAGGCTAAGATAATCAGTAGTAGAGAAATATTTCAAAAGTAGACAGATAATTCTGTCTGCAAGATATTTAAAAGCTGAGGCACTGTCTTTTCAGGAGGATAAGGATAGGTTCGGGCTATAGAAGCAATGCAATTAGCCAGTAAATTCTGGGTGAAATGAAACTGATTTCAATTAGCTTGATATTCCAATTAGCTTATTCTTAATACAGGAAAAAAAAATCTGAAATGCTATTTCTTTCAAATGCTGGCAATCTGCAAATTTTCTAGTTGCAAACTGCAAATATGCATCCGGAATCTGACACAGATCACATTGGCTATGCAAAACCAGCCTTGTGATAAAGCTAAGCAAAGCAGTTGCTTCAATAAAGCCCATGTCACACTGCACCAACGGATGGAAAGAGGATGTAAAATGGAGAGAAACACTTGCCATCCGTATCTCCGTTGGTTAACGCGATGTTTCTTCTGACTACTGCGTCCGTTTTTCATGTCCTCTCTCGTCCGTTCAGCATACGGTGACTTGAGATCCATCCGCTCAAAGATTGTTGTGAATAATGTTTCTTCAGAAACTTGTTTGAGGTCGGCCAGGCAGGGACACCACAACATGGTAGGTCCCAGGGCTCGCGTCGGTTATCCTTCCCAATGCATAGGCGGGAACATACGCGTTGCTAAGCGCATGCTCGTCGACGAGTCCGAGTGGCACGCGGGGGAGGGCGGAGTCCGCTATGATGTTCGCGGAGGGCATGCCACGTGCAGTGAGCCCGCAACCAATATCGGCGCTCGGCGAGGAGCGGAAAGATGGGACAGAGTGAGGGAAGCGAATGACGACGAGCAGAGCGATTAGTGGGGCATGATGGAGAGAAGGCGATGAAAGACAGGATGCAAGCTCGCATACAAGAGCGATGTGAAAGGGACGGAAAAACGTCCACAGAGGTGGACCGTATCTCGGATATTGTGAGGATGTCTCAGGAGTGTCTAGAGAGGTGCGAATCAGGAGCAGGTCTGAGTGGAGAAACTATATTTCCCTAGTGAGGAAAGGGGGAGAGCGCACCTGAGTCTGCACGTGTTCAGTCGCAGCAGTCGCCAGGCGGTGCCGGACGCTCTTGGCAGCCTGCTGCTTGCGCTGTCTGCTGCGGCGACAGGCATGCCAGCAGGGCTGCCAGGCCGTGGAGGATGGGAACACGAGTCGTTTGAGAGCGAGCCGGGTATGCGGTCGTGGCAACAGGGGGCGAGAGGCTGATCTAGCAAACGCGCTTTCGAACGTTCGGCTAGCGGAAAGAAAAACGAGTGCCAACTGAAGTGTGTCGTGTCAGGAAGAGTGATCGGGGATGAGCGAGGAGCAGGAGTAGGCAGGACTGTATGCAAGCAAGGCGGGTGTGGTGGTGGAGCTGAGGAAGCGGGAGAGACCGCTGCGGTGCATTCCAGAACTTCATGGAGGGATGCCTCCGACCATTTGTGAGAGAGAGTGTGAGTGGCTGAGACCGGCGAGTGGACCGAAGGGTAAACACGCAACTCCGGCCGGGTGCAGCCTGGATCCTAGGGCTCAAGGTGCGAGCTGGATTCTGCGCACCTGGCCTCGTGGAACCACATTAGCGAGAAGGACATGGGCAGTGAAGCGGCGTGGGAGGGTGCCGACAGTGAGGAAGGGCAACGAGCCATGGCAGGGGATTGTGGTCAGGATGAAGTGTTGCAGGGCCATGCATGCTCGAAGAATACCTGGATGGAGCATCCTCCGGGGTTCCCGCTCACGGAAGAGGTTTGACCAGGAAGTTGCAGAGTCTAGGTGGTGCAATCTGAGAGGTGGAACTGTCCGCGCCCTACACCGGTGTGGCGCCATAGAGTGGGCGAGGGGCGAGAGCGTGGCGTGCAGAAGCTCCAGCCAAGTCGGGAGTCCACTTATGTCATCAGCTAAAGGGCTTGCTCGGAGCAATGCATGCGCTCGTTCGCGCATGGTCATCTGAGCGTGACGAGGTTCGAATGTACAGTTCGATGCTTGAGGCAACGGGTGCCACCTTCAGAGCTGCGCGCAGGTATACAACGCCGAGTGACGCTCGAAGAGGGACTGGAAAGGTCAACCGTGGGCATGCATGGGGCTTCCTGAGTCAGGACTCGCCGGGCTGCCGCGAAAGGCGGACGAGCACAATGTGCCTACTTCATAAAGTGGGGGGGGAGATGGGGCTGTCCGTCCTCAGAGACCTACCGTCCTGGAAGCCCTGACAGCACTGTTCGAGATGCCGTGACCCGGGTGGAAGGAGAGGGAGGGCTGTCAACTTACGAAGCTGTCCAGGGCAAGCGGTGGTGGAGAGACGCCTTGTGGGCAAACTAGGCTGCAAATCCGTTCCGAGGTACGTTCTCAGCACCAATGGCAGCGATGCGTCCAGCAGGCATGAGGACTATGAAGGTTTGCTGGGCAGGTCGGCGTGCACAATCTCAATGCGACGGGGGCGGACGCGCTGGGAGGGCGGGGCGTCAGTGTTGGCAGGACAGGCTACGTGGAGACCTCCAACAGGCAGTGCGGACATGGAGCCGTGGGGGAATAGAGGCGACAGGCGAATAACTGATAAAACGCAGATGACATTGCGAAGCGCCGCAACAGACTTCACTGACAGGAAGCAAGACGAGTGCAACCTCCTGAAGACACGTGAAGCAAATCCCGCAGCGTGGAGCAGGTGCAAGCGCCAAGACAGGATGATCAGAATGCATTAATGGATGCTTCCTGTCAGCCCCTGTCTCATACACACTGATGAGATGGGCCGATGTATGTTGAGTGGCCCTACAATGAACAGGAATTTTAATAAAGAGTTTTGTTTATGTTGAAAGTGTTTGATGGAACACGAGTGAGTTACTTGTTATTGATAATGAAAGGAGCGCATAAGTGTGGCACGTGGCGAGGTGGGAGCCATACAGTTGCCCATTTTTTATGCTGTGCACTGGAGGTTTATCTACCCACTACATTACCATGCCCAAAGGATATCGCCTGCCCATGCCCACAGCCATTACCGGCATCCGCAAAGGTATTCCCTGCCAATCCCACAGCTATTAACCCATGCCCAAGGTATCCGCATGACCGCATGCCCACTGGCTATCTTAACCATCCTACACAGGCATGCAAAGGCTAAAACCATTTCTAAAATTTCCCCGAAGACTTATTGACTAAAATAAATGAAGAAGTGGGAGATGCAAAGATAATCTTTATTAATAACTAAGCTGTAAAAGAAAAATGACCAAGTCAAGTGTTCCACAAGCAAAGATAAAGTCATTGAGTAGCCGCACCCGAGTCCATCGGCACTGCTTTTGGTCACTTCTGAGGTGTGGCCCAGTCCAGGTGATGGTCAGGGTGCTGTGGAGGTGGCTGCTGCCTGGAGTGCTGGTCTTAGCGTGTGATTCTGGGGTGGCCCGCCTGACAAGCGAGGGGATCGGTGTGGTGGCGAATCTCTCAGAGGACTGGCTCGATCCTGTGATTGATTGGAAGCCACTGCCTCGCAGGTCGATGGAGGTAGTCAGCTCCAACGCATGACAGAATTGTTTCGAGGCAGCTTGGCTATGGGGGTGTGAGAAAGGAGCAGTTAGAGGGATATCTGGTCTGCACTGAGAGCAGTGAGCGTGAGTGGGCACTGTGCGATGGTGCATCTGTGGTGTGGGTGGCATCTGGCATTGATCAGGTGGCAGTTGGTGGCATCAGTGCGGTGCATCGTGATGGCACCGGTTGCGGTTCGATGTACCTGTGCCTGGATGGAAGGGCCTTGCCTGGCTGCTGGAGGCTCGTAGCCGTAGCTTGGTAGGAGGGCCTGTGAAAACCTTGGAAGGGCCGTGACATCCCTGGGTGGAGGGAGCAGCCTGGAGCTGGCGTGGGAGCAGGTTCAGCGTCTGGAGTGAAGCGTGTGAGGGAAGACGGTGATCCTGTCCTCACCGATGGTACTGGGGTTCCTGCCATGTTCAGTGGAGGTCTGTTGCCATAGGGTGAGGAAGGGCTTCAGTGTGAGATCTATGGGACGGTCGGGTGTGTACCGAGGTGAGAAAGGAGATGCTGAGCCGCTGCTTTGAGGTTCGCCTGAGTCTCCAGCGAGGACAGGTGGTGCTCTGGATGCCGCGTCAGGGGGGGGGGGGGGGGTGGGGGGGGGGGGGGGGGGGGGGGGGGGGGGGGGGGGGGGGGGGGGGGGGGGGGGGGTCTGTGGCTCTCTGCCTGCTTTCAGTGGAGGTGGAGGCTGGGGTGGGTGTTGGCTTTGGGTCTCTGGTGGTATAGTGCCCTCTCCGTTGCTCCCATTTGCCTGGTCAGGGGGTTCCGCTCCACGGCTTGCCTCTCCCCCTTTTCTTCCGCCGGCCGCCCCGCCACGTGGGTAGGTGCAGCCTGTCGGGGGGTTCTCCATGTGTGGGACGGCTCACAGCAGAAACGGGCTGGCCTGGAAGCAGAGCAGGAGCTGACTCTTGTGGCCAGGAAGAGGACTGGGCTCTTCTCGGGGCTGTCAAGAGTGTGCGTGTGAGAGAGGGCGGTGCTCCTCAGTGGCGGATCTCACGCTCCAAGAAGGGCGTGCACCGTTGGCCGAGTACACATTTGAAGGGTCTCGGTCGGTCGCGTGTCAGCTGACTGCGGCTTGGCCAGGATTTCCGTGCGTGCAGCTTTCCCGTAGGAGGGTGCCGATGGTGCTTCCACCAGCGCGACAGGCTAACCGGTTCGAAGCTGTTGATGTCCGCATGGCCCGTTCGTCTGTCCTGTCTGCGTGGTCGCAGAGGGGCAGGCCTGCCTCCTTGTGTGGTGCTCCGATGGTGCCTGTGTCCGCTTCGCCAAACATGACTCGGTTCTCGGGCCTGAGCCCATTCTAGCAGCCGTCGATGCCTCCGATGGTTCTCGTGGCTTCGAGGAGCAGGTGCGTCCTGCTCGCATTGCACATCACCTACAGGAAGGCCGTGAGGGAGCATCGGGTGGAAGGCTTGCTGCATCCTGCAGCAAGTGCGCATCGCGCACTCCGTACCGCAGTGTGTGCAGAAGCAGAGCATGTGACTGTCACAAGGCAATGGGGGACGATGGGGAGCCTGGTGAATGAGGAAAGGAACAAATACCTGATTAGACACTGTGGGATCGTGCTAAAGGTCCCAGACATGGAGCTTCATGTTTTGAAGGGGAGAGCCGCGGCAGGCCCTCGCTGAAAGCACTGGTGGCGAGGACTGCGCTCCAGGCTGGAGGGTGTGGAGGTGGCAGGAGACAGGATGTAGATGGATCTAATGGATGGCTTTGCCTGGAGCCTGTCGTCGATAGGACTACTGGATGAGATTTGGGCCGGATGTATGTTGAGTGGCCCTGAGCAAGAATATGGGGCATTGAATAAAGTGAGGTTTGGTTATTTGAAATTGTGTGATCAATTTAATGGAAATTGTTATTGGATAGAGAAAGGGGCCAGGTGATGGGTGTGGCAAGCTGGGAGGTGACCAAAGCAGTCCCAGCTAGGTGCTTGGCGATGGGGTTTATCTATGTCCCAGGGCAGCAATCTCTTTAACCATCCCACAGCTATCCTTTGCCATCCCACAACTAATTCCTGTACCTGATCCATAAGCATGCAAAGGCTTTTTTTCAAAGTTTTTCACAACACTTTATTTAAGTAAAGATAAATGAAGCAAGTTCGTGAAGGCAAAGATAGACTTTATCAATAACAAACTGTACTGACTTTTTAAAAATGCCAAAAATGAACTCAAGGTAAGGAGTGTCTTAAGCAAAGAGATAGAAGGTGAACGAGGGTAGACAGATCTCAGGCCTCGTGGCAACTATGTGCTCCGTCTACGTCTGAGGCGTGCCAATGGTCTTCAGATGAAAGGGGCCAGGGACTGTGGAGTGCTGTGTGCTCGGAGTGCTGTGATCGTGAGGTGCCATGGGAGGGCTGCGCCCGGGAGAGGTGAGCAGCAGGAGATGGTGGTGTTCACGTGAAGCTCTCGAGAAGAGCTGGGCTCAGCCCAGTGAGGTTGGAGAGGCCCCTTCGGCTCAAGGTAGGTGGGATGTGAGGCCGCAAGACGGGTGGAGCCATAAGTTCTGGATGAAGGGCTGGCTGGGTGGGGTCGAGGAAGGAGGAGTGTACGTGGGGCTGTCTGGTCTGTAGCTGGTAAGGGTGAGGCGGCGTGATCTGTGGTCCTGTCCGATGATTACATGGGGCCTTGGGACGGAAGGGGCTGCCTGGCTGCTGTGGGAAGGTCCGTGGGTAGTGTGAGGCTGTGGGGTAGTGAGGGGCTGGTGGTGAATATCCGTGGAAGGACGTGTGAAGGCATCACCTGGTGTTGGAAGAGCAGCACGCTGGGAGTGTAGAGCGGCAGGGTGTCAGGGCTGGTGGCCTGGGAGGTGGTGCGAGGGAAGACTGTGAGTGCCTCTCCTGTCAGGTAGCCTGGCGTACTGAGGGCCTGCAGGCCTGGTCCAATGGAGGCTGCGTCACTCCCGTGATAATGCGTGTTGGTTCGAGGATGTATGTCCGAAGGTGACCAGCTGCGAGAGAGGAGGGGATCTGTGCTGGGCTTGATGTGTCCCTGATCTCCAGAGAAGACAGTGTGGCTCTGTCCCTCGGCCTGGTCTTGGCCGTCTCTGCCTGCTATCTTGGATAGGTTTGATGGGGGTGGGTTGGTTGGTCTCTGGTGGCGGTGATCGTGTGCCTTGGCTGCGATCTGAGCACAGGGAGTCCTCCATTCCTCGCGGAAGCTGAGTGCAGCTGTGGGGGGGTCGCTGTCATGGGGCCCTCCAAACGATCGAGCCGTGCTGGAGACATGTAAGGCTGTCTCGCTAGCTTGAAGGGAGACGCTGGCTTGCTCTGTGGGTGTTCGAGGGAGAGGTTTGACAGAGGGGCCTGGTGCTCCTGCGGTGGCAGATCTGCACCCCCGAGGAAGCTGCACCTGGCCATGGAGCAGTGGTAGGTCTCTCCGGCCATGAGGCTTGGAGGCGAGGCGAGGCCTGCCTGATTTCTTCAGGAGTGCAGCTGGTGCCATGAGCCAGGTGTGGCGCATGGTGGCTGGTCACCATCCAATGGAGTAGCAGTCTGAAGTGTAGGGCGGCGCCAGGCGTCTCGCGCCTTCTGCTCCCAACTGCCTGCCTTGCTCTTTGGGTGTCGCGATGAGCCGTGTGCCCTGTCCTCCACGGGTACAGCGTTCGTCGGGCCGGGAGGGGCGTTGCCGACCGCACCTTGCCTCCTCAGTCATTGCAGAAGAGTTGGGAGTACGTTTCCTCTCTCACCTCTCCTTGCCTTAGCTCTCTTCCCTGCCACTCGCGGGCTGCAGGGCCTTCAGCTCAGCAGGGCTTTGAGTGCCTTGGCGCTGGTCAGTACTACAAGCAAGCAAACGACAGCTACAAGAGCAACCAGCTAAACGGAGAAGGCACCCAGCGACGTCGGGAGCAGGGAGCGAGGGTGAGAGCAACCAGGCAGCAAATCGCAGCAGGCAGAAGCACCAGCAGCACCAGCAGGAGAAGCAGCAGCAGCAGCAAGCAACGCAGGAGCAGCCTCCAGGCAGCAGCGGAGCAGCCGGAGCAGCTGCCGAAGTTCAGCGCCAGGGGGGTGGGAGGGTGGTTCTGTCGTTTCTTTGCGTCAGGGGGCTGGCAGGACGTAGGCAGCGAGGGCTTCCTGCTTTGGGCACCGGCAGTTGGGTTATCGTAAGGAATGTCTGCTGGGCGCAGGTGTTGGGTCCTCCGAGATGTGAGAGTGCTTGGCGGAGGTCGTGCAGTGCGCTTTGGTATACGTCCAGGCGGGAGCTGGACCGGCATTCATTCCGGCGGCCACGGGGGGGGCATGCGCAGTGAGACGCGTGCATCGTGCTGAGTCGCATCTGCTACGGCATGGCCGCTAATGGCAGTCTAATGTATGGCTATCGCGTGTGCATGCGGCGCGGTGCATCCGGTGCTAGCGCGAGGAAGGGGTGGCGGTGGGGGGGGTGCCGCTCCTCCGCTATCGGTGCTGCTCGCTATGTCTGCTCGCCCCAGAGTAAGCCGTGCAGATGTAGGTCATCGTGCGCCTTTGCCAGGGCCGCTTTCAATGCGGGGCGCGAGCTTCGCTACGGACATGCTGCTGTTACATCCCCCATGATCCTCGGCCACGTCCATGGTCCCTTTCGCCGTGTGTTTCCGATTCTGTTGTAATGTGGGTGCAGAATTTTTTGGACTTTTGATGAGTGGATGGTACAACGGCATGGATGCCGAGACGCCCGTAAGAAAGTTTTTGGCTCGTGGGCGCGTGTCCCTGTGTTTGCATTAGCGTTTGCATCCGTCGGCCAGTGTGACCTAGCCTTAAAGTGGGACATTCTAAGTAACAAAAATGGAAGACAAGACAGACCCTGAGCTCACGAGGTTCATGTTTAATATTTGGCCTCGCTGTGTTGTTGCCCATCTAAGATATTGTATATTGATATCATTGGGAATATAATTGTATGATTTTTGTTCCTTGATTGTGCCCAACTGTGGGAGGCCTGGCAACTTGGATTGTACTTCTAAAGCTTGGGTGTCAAACTCACGATGACACATTGTCATCACATGACATAATGCAACATTTCCCTCCCCCTTCACTAAACTAGGAGAGGGGATGGCCAGTGAGTGATGCATCTGGCCCATGGGCTGCAAGTATGACACCCATGTTCTAGAGACACAGTCCAGGGGGATCTGATTTGTTTCAGATGCTTCTACTGGTAGCTGCCTGATCTATGCTTCACATTAGACATGTGGATCCTTGTCTTGGTTTAGATGCCTTCTGGGAGTTAAAGTCCACACATTTTTAAATTGCTCAGTGGGAAACCCTACCATAACTTAATAAAGGCATCAATTACAACATGGAAAAAGACCAGAGATGGTATTCAGCAGGTTCTGACTCGTTCTGGAGAACTGGTAGCAGAAATTTTGAGTAGTTTGGAGAACTGGCAAATGCCACCTCTGACTGGCCCTGCCACCATCTATTCTCTGCCTCCCAGATAATTGGTTGAGTCTTTGTTGGTCGCCCTGCACAGGAGAACGGAGCTGGAAAGCAGGTTAGTGGGGTGGGGAGGGAATTGAGATTTTGCAGTATCCTTCCCCTGCCATGCTCAGCAAGCTATGCCCACCAAGCCATGCCCACAGAACCAGTAGTAAAAAATTTGAATCCCACCACTGGAAAAGACCTCAAAGATCATCTAGTCAAAACCTTTGTTAGATACAGAATCTACTTAAGCATATTGACTGATGGCTAACTGGCCTCTGCTTGAAGGTATCAAATGAAACTCATCACTTCATGAAGCAACTTAATCACCTGGTGGACAGCACTAATCATCAGGAAACTCCTCCTAATATCACACCTACATTAGCTTCTCTGTAGTTTCTAGTCCTTGATTGTGGTTCCGTAGAGAACATCTTCATCCCTCCTGCATATGATAACCTTCAGCTACTTGGAGTCACACTGTATCTTCTGTCACACCTTTCTTTTGTTGGCTAAACAGATCCAGTTAACTCATAGGACTGATTTGTTTGCCCTGATCACAATTTAGTAACTTATTCATTCTAGATTTTCAATCTCCATTCTACACTGTGAAGCCAGAACTAGATACACCATTCCAAGCTAAGGCAGAATAAAATGGGCCTATTGCTTCCTATGATTTGAACTCTATGCTCCTGGTCCATTCATCCCAAAGAAGCTGGATTCTTTCACATATACTATTACTAGTAGTGATTAATGCATCAGGCTAAAAACCAGGAAACCATGAACTTTAATCTCACTTTAGGCACAAGCTAGACCTTTTATAATTATGCCTTTTTTTTTTGTCCTCCCCAGAAATAGGATTTTACTTCATTTGGGCCCAGCATTCAAGTCTATTAGATCTTTTCAAATATTCTCTCTCTCTCCCTCCCTCTCTCCCTCCCTCCCTTCCTCCCCCTACCTGTTAGCCACTTCAGATCTAAGGAGAAAATAACTGCTCCCTTTCTATTTACAAAAGATAATGGTGATAAAAAGTCCAGGGAACCAAAAGCAGAAAACTCAGGTAGGGGACATTAGCAGGAAATTGTTGAACAACTTTCACTTCCAACCTCTTGTTCTACCACTCAATATCTCTTAAGGGCCTGTCACATTGGCCGACGGATGCAAAACGTTTATAAAAAGGACCCAGCAGACAAGAAAATGTTCCATCCATTGTTATCCGCTCTCAAAAGTGCCCTGAATTTGTATAACCAGAGTGGACAACAACGGGAAGAAACGGATGGTGGGAGGATGTAGAGGGGATGTAAAAGGGATGCTCCACGAAAGGCTAGCGGATGGAAGCGGATGGGAGGAGATGGCATATCCGCAGGGCTTCCGGGGGAGCACAGTGAAGCGGACGCGCAACGGAAAGAGCAGATGCAGAGCAGATGCCGAGCGGATGACGCAGATGCAGAGTGGAAGCCTAGCAGATGCCTAGCGGATGCCTAGTGGATGCCTAGCAGATGCAGAGCGGATGCAGAGCGTTCACTGCACATGCGGGGAGGATGCATTGCATCAGCCCCACGGATATAAAGGGAAGCAGCTCGCAAGCAGGTC